>WAAE01004548.1:243283-400994 GCA_013400495.1 Nicator chloris
TCGGGATCGGGATCGGGGTCGGGATCGGGATCGGGGTCGGGAGCGGGATCAGGATCGGGGTGGGGATCGGGATCGGGGTCGGGATTGGGATCGGGATCGGGGTCGGGATCGGGATCGGGATCGGGATCGGGATCGGGATCGGGGTCGGGGTCGGGATCGGGGAGGTCCCGCTCGCTCCCTCCCCGGAGGTGGAGAGGGGGATCCGGGCTCTGCTCCCGAGGAAAAGCAGCCGCACGTTGTGCCAGGGGAGGGTTGGGTGAGATTAGGGAAAAATGCTTCGTGGGTTGTCCGGCCCGGGCACAGCTGCCCAGGGCAGTGCGGGAGTGCCCATCCCTGGAGGGATTGAAAAGCCGTGTGGATGTGGGACATGGGTTAGGGTGGTCTCGGCAGTGCTGGGGAATGGTTGTGCTCGGTGGTCTTGGACGGCTTTTCCAACCTAAATGATTCCGTGCTTCCATGGTTCTGTCATTCCCAAGCCTGGCTTGGGCACCCTCACGTGTGGTGGGGTGGCATTGGCATCAGGACAAATCATGTCCAGATGGCTCCAAGGGGCGTCCTGTCATCCTGTGGTGAACAACAGCAGGTGGAGGTCAGGACTAACCTGGTTTAAAACTAGGTGGAATTTTGGAGCTTTCCCTCCTCTCTAAAGGGGTTTTGGTCCCACAGCAGCCGCAGCAGAGTTGGCCCAGCAAGATTTACAACCCTCCCAGTTACTCTGGGAAGCGGAGCACGGGAGCTGATCCTCACCCTTCAAGTGTCCCTGACCTCGGGGAGGTTACAGCTTCTCTTCTCTTCCCACTGGTGACAGATCCAGGCGGATGGGACGGATGGGAACTGCGTCACGTTTGTGCTGCACGACGAGGATCACACCCTGGGCAACTCGCTGCGCTACATGGTCATGAAGAAGTGAGTGGAGCCTCTGAGGGACCTCCGTGCCCTGCTCTAGCCTTCCCCTTCCTGATCCACACCTCAGCTGTCGCTGGGATGAGGCAAACAACCCCAAATGCCCTCTGTGCACACCCTGCCAGCCTCTGTGTCAGACATGGAGCCCTGCTCCCACCTGCTGCTCCCCCTTTTCCTGGTGCTGTATCAGGACCTTGAGAACACCAACAGCCCTTAAAGGGCCTGACCAGCGTCTCCTGAGCCTCCACCCACACCCTCCCCAGCCCTGGAACCCAAGTTAAGCTCAGCCCAGGGCTTTCAGTCCCTCCTGAGCTGCTGGAGGAGTAACTGGGTCCTGGACTCCATTTGCTGCCCAGCGAGGCTGTGGATTTCCCATCCCTGGAACTGTCCCAGGCCAGGTTGGATGGGGCTTGGAACACCCAGGGACAGTGGAAGGCGTCCCTGCCCATGGCAGGAGGTGGGACTGGATGACCTTTAAGGTCCCTCTGATAAATCACTGTGACAACACAAAAGAAGCTGCTGGCCAAAGCTGGGGGCCAAAGCTCCAGGGCTCGGCTCAGCTGGAGGGAGAAGCCCTGCAACATTTTGGGGACTCGTCCAGTGCCCTGAACCACTCAGCCTCTTCCGCCCAGCAGCACAACAGCAGGTTTGGTTGCAGGGAGAATTCCAAGCATCCAGGGTCCCGTGTTTGGATCTGCAGAGCTGGCACTGCTCTGATTGTGGTGCCAGCGTGGTGCCAGCACGGAGCCAGCCGTGTCTTTGCCCTGCAGAGCTCCAGCTCAGCTCAGAGAGAGATGGGTGTGAGGGAACAGGGTCACAGGGAGTTTACTCTCAGCACATCCCTCCCCTAAGTCATTCTAGAAACATCCAGAGCCCCAGGAGGGTGCCCTGAGCCTGACTTCCCTGGGATTTGCCAAGGATTGGCCTGGCTTTCACTGCTCCCTCTCCTCTCTGCCCTCCTGCAGCCCTGATGTGGAGTTCTGTGGCTACTGCATCACACATCCCTCAGAAAGCAAGATCAACTTCAGGATCCAGACCAGAGGTGAGGCTGGGGCTGTCCCTCTGTGTCTGGGGCCCTGTTCTCATGGAATTCCCTCTGCTGGTGCCAGCTTCCCACCAGGAGCCTGTTAAATAAAGAAAAGCCCTTTCTCCCTGGCCTCTGCCAAGCACTGCAGTGCTGAGCCCCTTTATGGAGCCTCACAGGCTGCTCCCAGAATTCTGCTCCAGCTGCAGTGGGAAGCAGCATCCCTGGCTCCAGGCACCTGGGCTGGCTGGGAGCAGCCCTGGCACCCCGAGCTGTGTGGCTGGGGAGGGGGCACACCCCTGGGGAGGTGAGGACAGTCCTTGGGAAGCCACCTCCCGTGTCCCTAATCCATCTTTTCCCAAAGGGGCCCTTCCTGCTGTGGAGCCATTCCGGAAAGGGCTGAATGACCTGATGGGTGTTTGCCAACACGTGCTCAACACCTTTGAGGTGAGACATTCCTGGAGAGCTCAGGGTCAGTTCTGTCCCTTGGGCCCTTCCTAGAGAGCTCAGGGTCTGTTCTGTCCCTTGGTCGCAGAGGGGGAGGCCAAGGCCTGTGTTGCAGACTCCTTTGGCAGGAAAACCTGGGAGTTTTTTTGGACAGGCTCTGCCTGATCCATGGCATGGCCTGGCTCCCTTTCCTATGGAGTCACTGTAAATCTCACACACTTCCAAAAGCACCTGGAGCTCTGTCAGAGCTTCCCAGCCTTTCCAGGCTCCAGGCAGAGGAGTCCCAGCACAGCAGGGTGATGGCCCTGTGCTGCCCCTGTGCTACCAAGGGACATCTTGGTGACATTTGTGCTTTGCTCTTCTTTCAGAGGAGCATGAAGGAGTTCAGGGCACAGAAGGAGGAGGAGATGCAGTAGCCTTTGGGAATGGCATGGATGTCCATGGGTGTGTAACCTCTGTGTTGGATTCTCTGTGTCCAAACGAGGTGTTTTTGTTATTTTTTTTAGGACTTTGCTGCAAAATGTATTTTCTTTATTAATAAAGTTTATTAATTTAGATGCTGCGGAGCTGACGCTGTGTCCTGCTCAGCACAGGGATGGAAAGTCAGAGAATGTGGACACAGATTGCTCCACAGATTGGGAAATTTATGGAAAATGGGCTGGTCTTGATATTCCTCAGTCTCTGTTTTCTTCGAAACCCATTTGTTTTTATGATTTATTTGTAAAACATTTACATTTCAGTGAAAGTTAAGCTACAAAAACCACCCCAACACCTGGAAAATGTTTTAATTGCAGGTCTCATCTCTTCTCCCCTTTTCCTCTCTCCATTTTTTTCCATGACAAGGTAGAAGGGGGAAAGAAGGAGGAGAGAGAGAGAGGGAAAAGAGAGATGTGGGAAAAACAACAAAAAATCATCAAAAACCTGGTAAATACAACTTTTTCATGCAGTTTTTCTGAAACTTTTGGCAAGAGTGTTAGAATGGAATCACGTGGATTCACAGTCACATGGAATCACATGGATTGCAATCACAGGCTGGTTTGGGTTGGGGGGGACCTTCACTCCCTCTCCTCCCACCCCTGCCATGGGCAAGGACTCCTTCCACTATCCCAGGCTGGACAGGACACAAGCCCTGTCCAACCTGGCCTTGAAAATTGCTGGAAAATCACCTGGGAGATGAATTATTGCCAATAATAAATTTGAGAGAGCCCTTTCCCATATTTTAGTTGGTTCTAGTGGCTCTTCCAGTTGAGATTGGACCTTCTCCACTGCCTTTCCCACCTCCACATGACCATGAGGACGTCTCTGTCCCTCACAGGGATTTATCCAAGCTTTGGTTGGCTTTTTCAGCTGGGAATTGTCACTCTCCCTGTTCTCCTCACCCCACATCCATCTCAGAGTGACCACCCCAACCTTCCTTCCCTTCCCACATCATGCCCCTGCCCCACGTCCCACCCTGAGGCAAATGGACAGAAGTCTCTTGGTTTTCCTGCGAGGAAATGAAAAATCCTGTGAGGATGTGAATCCCCTTCCCTCTCCTGCACAGGCGGCCGCTGGGGTCAGGGGCTGGGTTTGGAGCTGGCCCTGGGGAGATGCTCCAGCTCCTTCCACTTGGGTTGGGACACAAAGGCAAAGCTGATTCAGGCCCAGCCAGGAAGAGCCTGGGAGAGGATCGGAGGGGTCCTGCTGTCCTTGTGCCTCGTCCCTGACAGTGACAGGGATTTAGGAGGAGCTGTACTTGTTGCTCAGGCGAGAGCTGCTCCTGTCCAGCCCCAGCTCCTGCCCTGTGGCTTTCCACTTTCCAACAGATCCCTTCTCATCCGTGGGGGTGATGTTCAGGGCCGGCCTCTGGCACCAGCAGCACAGGCAGGACTGGGGAGACACAAGGGGGAGAGGTCACACGTGTGGGATATGGGAAAAGAGGAGGAAATATTCCTGTATTTGTGCCAGCAGGTGGCCCTGCACAGTGCCAGGCTGGGAACTGCTGAGCCTTGCTGTCCTGCAGCTCTGCTGGGAGCAGGTTTTCCAGGATAGGGCTGGTGAGGGTGGGAAACGAGGATACTGAAATTTGGGGCATTTTTTGTAATTGTGTGTTCTCGTCATTAGGGGGCAGAAAATACAGGTGATGCTTAGCTGGGCTCAACTCCCATCCCATCCCATCCCCTTTCCTTTCTTTCTCAGGGCTTCACTGCTCCTGCAAATTATCTCCCATTCAAAATTTGGAGCAGCCCCAGCCTGTGCTCTGATGGTTTGTGGGGATGTTCCTGTTCCAGAATGACAGGGAATTTTTGGCTTGTCCTAAGTCCTGCTCTGGCAAAATCTCCCCCCAGCAGGGCACTGAGTACTTGGAGGAGAGAGGTGTACTTGGAGAAGAGAGGTACTTAATGGGGAAAATTGGGATGAGGAATAAGATCAGCTTGTGCCCCTGGACCTGGTGACTGCAGCCAGAAGCTCTGGATGGGTCATTCCTACCTGGAAGCAGTTCTTGAATTTCCGGCTGACGAAGTACAGGGCCACGGGGTTGATGCAGGAGTTGAGGGAGGCCATGTTGATCCCAAAATAATCCATCACCAGGAGGAAACTGAGGGGGAAGGGAGAGAACAGATATATCAGAACCTCATGGAGAACAGAGGGAATTTCCAAACTGCTTGGCCTGGGATCCTGCTTCCATGGAGGATAGTGACTGATAACAGAGCTGAGCATAAATCCATCCTTCCCTAAGAAAAACCACTTTTCCTTGCAAGGAGCATTCCCTGAGGAAGCCAAGAACACGAGCTCTGATTTCTCCTGGTGCTCCTGATGTTCCCAAACCCCAGCAGAGCAGCAGCCCCTGGCCTGGACTGGATTTTGGCTGGAAGGGGAGGGAGACGGGCACCTCCCACCCAGCAGAAAGTGAGGAGCCCTTGGCCCTGCTGGGAATGTTCCTGTGCCCAGGAGACCTCATTTCCACAGACATTCCAAAATTTAACTGAACCCTTCTGACGTCCCCCCACCCTCTCTGTGCCCATCAGGAGGGTGGTGCCATCTGGACGAGGAATTCAGCAGGAGGCGGAAGGCAACTCCCCCAGTCTGGTCCAAGGCTGACAGGGCCTGTGCTGGTGTCACCGGGGCTGCCAGGCCGGTGTCACCTGCCGGGGGCTCTACCTGAGCAGCTCACAGCGGTTGGGGTCCGTCTGGTCGTAGATGGTCTTCTTGAGGATGCGGCTGAGGTGCAGCGGCAGCCAGCAGAGCGCGAAGATCACCACCAGGCAGAACACGGTCTTGGCCACCTCCCGGCGCTGCCAGACAGGGGCGGGGGGAGCATGAGCACTGGGGAGCAGGTCCCAAATTGTGTTATCATGGAATGGTTTGGATTGGAAGGGACCTTAAAACTCATCCCACCCTGGGCAGGGGCATCTTCCGCTACCCCAGGTGGCTCCTGGAACCCTGCGTCGGGTCCAGGCTGCAGAAAGGGGCAGGGCAGCAGCAGTTCCACATGGGCCACACCCCTCCCCACCATGGCTCCTGGTGGCTCTGCTGGGATGGTGGTCCCTGGGACACGGGGCCTCCTCACACTGTTGTGGTGACAGCCAGCTGGAGCTCCTCAGGGAATCATTCCCAAAGCGTGGGAGAGGACAGTGGACTCTTCCCTGCACCCCTTGTCTGGGATTTGGCACATCCAGCCTTTGGTCCAGTGTGGTGTGGGCTGGGATAAATGACCAGTAGAGCTTTAATGAAGTTGAGCTTCAGAAGCTTTGGGGTCATCCCTGAAGCTGGAGATTATGGAGCTGAAGGCCCTTTTCCCTGGTGTAATCCCTGCACTAACATGCCGAGATCTGCTGTGAGGCTTTGCTAGCTCATCCTGTCCTTCACAGGGATGGGAGTGTACCCCCTTGAACAGCACTCTTGGGGATCCCAGGGTTCCTCCCTGCTCCTCTCACCCGTTTCATGTGGTCGTTCAGAGCGATCCTCATCCCGTTCCTCTTGCTCAGCATCTCGCAGGACATGAGGGTGTAGAAGATGCCCGTGCACACCAAGGGCAGGCAGAAATAAAAACCAAAAAGCCACCAGTCCTTCACATCCTGGTAGAACTGCAGGGGAAAGGGAGAGAGAGCAGCTGGAAACGGGGAAAGGGCAGGAGGGGTAACTTGGGATGCACACGTATCCTCCTGAAGCAGGGTTGGGGTTGGGGTTGGGATTTGGATTGGGATTGGGATTGGGATTGGGATTGGGATTGGGATTGGGATTGGGATTGGGATGGGGATTGGGACTGGGATGGGGATTGGGACTGGGATTGGGACTGGGATTGGGATTGGGACTGGGACTGGGATTGGGACTGGGACTGGGACTGGGATTGGGATGCACACATACCCTCATGAAGTGGGATTGGGACTGGGACTGGGACTGGGACTGGGATTGGGATGCACACGTACCCTCATGAAGCGGGATTTCTGCTCCGAGGCCAGCATGCACACCCACAGGTGCTGCTCCCAGTAGCTCAGCTCCACCATGTCGAAGGCGATGGCCTCGGGCACTGCCAGCACGATGGCCACTGCCCAGATCAGCAGCACCTCCACAGCCTTCCACATGGGGATCCCAATGCCCTGGATGCGGCTCCAGGACGCCACTGCTCTGTACCTGTCCAGGTGTGGGAGTGTGACAGGAGCAGATGGGAGTGAGAAAAGCAGCCAGAGAGGGGAGAAGGTGCAGATTAGAATTGTCCCCAAAGATCCTTTCCCTCACACCTGCCTTCTCCACCTCTGAACCTTCCCAAGTGCGAGAATGGGAAGCAGGGGCTCTGGATAGGTGGGATGGGGGCTGTCCTTGGCCACCCTTCCCACCACCCCACCCACACCATGGTCCTCCCCTCAGCCTTTCCCAGCAGGATTTCAACTCTGTCACCAGAGAGTTCCTGCTGGATTCCAGCTCCACATGAGAGCAGCCTGTCCTCATCTTGGCACTGGCCTGGGAACGAGCTCCTGGTTCTGCCTCTGGTCCCAGCAGAGGGACAGGGGCAGGCTGGGCAGAGCAGGTGTTGCTGTTGTGTCTCACCTGTCGATGCTGAGGGCACAGAGGCTGAGCACCGTGATGCCCACGGAGGCTTTCTGGATGAAGGGCACCAGCTTGCAGACCTGCACTCCGAAGGGCCAGTCCTTGGCCAGGAGCTGGGGAGGATCCACAGGTTACCAGGCTGCTTTGAGAATGTGCTTCCAGCTTCTTCTCTGTGGGCTCACCCACGAGGTGTGGGGAGCCCACAGAGAGCAGGGAGAGCTCTCCGAGCTTCCCAGCACTGGGAATGTGCCATGGGCACTTTCCCATGGTTTGTTGGCACTGGGAAACTTTGGTTTCCCTGACTGGACACAGAGATGAAGGATGGTCCACACACCAGGTCCTGACTCCAGACCGTGGGGAATTTTGAATGGATCTGAGCCCTAAACTCCACACTAGGCTGCTTTGTGTTGTTTTCAAAGGAGGAATGAAAGTCATGTTCTGATACAGCCAAAATCCAGCCCGGACAACTTCAAAGCCGTGTGTCCTAAGCCTTTTCCAGACTCTGACCCCTGAGCACACTCACTGTCCTAACAGAGCCCACGCTCAGCTGGGACAAGCAGAGGTGGGGACAATGTGTCCTGAAGGCTGGAGAAATCCAGGCCACTCATTCAAGAGGAGGAGAATGAGGCTGAGTTCACAACCCCTCTGTCCCCCTGACCCCTGGAGCCCTTTCTGAGGCTACCTCAGAACCAACCACCCATTCCAGCTCTCTCCTTCAGCCTCAGCAGCAACACAAATCACAGAAGGGTTCCAGAGGGACCCTAAAGCCCATCCAGTGTCACGGGCAGGGGCACCTTCCACTATCCCAAGCTGGCCTTGGACTCTTCCAGGGATCCAGGGGCAACCACAGCCCATCCCAAGGTGGGAGCAGCCCCATCCCAGCCGTGCAGGGTGGAGCCTACCTTGTAGACGTTGATGGGCAGCGCGATGAGGATGTAGAGCAGATCCCCCAGCGCCAGGCTGGCGATGAGCACGTTGGGCCCGTTCCTCATGCACTTGTTCTTGTAGATGATGCGCAGCAGCGTGGAGTTGCCGATGATGCCCACGATGAAGATGGTGCAGGACACGATGGTGTTGATGTACTTGAAGACGTGCCGGATGTCCGTGGGCCTGGCGCACACGGGCAGCAGCGGCGGCTCCGAGGGGCTGCTCCCGGGGATGCCGTCCGACAGGTTGGACACACCCCGGAGAAGGCCAGGCTGGAGCAGGCTGTAGGTCTGCTCCTGGCCCAGCACCTCCAGGGCCACGGTGCTCTCCTGGAAGGCCCCTGGGGTCTGGCTGTGCGTCCTGGAGAAGAGGCAGCTCAGGAAAATGGCCAGAGCGGTGGGAGCTGGGATTGGTCCTGCTGAGGAGTAGACAGCAAAGCTGGGGACAGGAGTCCTCATGATGCTTGTGGAATGTCCTTGGGGTCTTGCTGGGATCTGCCGGTGGAGAAAGGGACCAGGGAGAGGAATTGTTTAGCAGAGGATGGAGAGATGGGATATTGGACAGATGAAAAGTTGTCCACCCTGAAGAGGAGGAGGCTGAGGTCAGACCTCACTGGGGTCTGAAAGCTCCTCCTGAGGGGCAGCTCCGATCTCTGCTTGCTGTGAGCAGGGACAGACCCCATGGAGTGGCTGGAGCTGTGTCAGGGAGAGTTATGTTGGATATCAGGGAAAGGTTCTTCCCCCAGAGGGTGCTGGCACTGCCCAGGCTCCCCAGGGAATGGGCACGGCCTGAGGCTGCCAGAGCTCCAGGAGCCTTTGGACAGCACTCCAGGGATGCCCAGGGTGGGGTTGTTGGGCTGCCTGTGCAGGGCCAGGAGCTGGGCTGGATGATCCCTGTGGATCCCTCCCAACCTGGGATATTGTATTTTATGATTCAATTCCATTTATGAGTTGCTGGAGAGCTCCATCATGGCAGCAAACAGAAACGAGGACAGATCGGATCCCACCAGGTCAGCGCTGCTCACCCTGAGGGTGGGGTTTGTGCTGCTAAATTTAAACAGTCCAGTAGAACAAACTGGAAGGAGAACAAACCGTCCCTTGTGCCTCTGACACGGCCCTGCAGTGGCTGGGGGCACCTGCCTGTGCTCAGAGAGTGTGGGAGCAGTGACTGCAGCTCCTGCACTCGGCACTGCTGCTCCTGTGGCCAGTCCCAGTTTCCACCTGTGACCATCCCATTCCTCACTTAGAATCCCAGAATCATTCTCATTGGAAAAGCCCTCCAAGATCATCGAGTCCAAGCTGTGCCCAATCCCCACCTCATCACCAGCCCAGAGCACTGAGTCCAGTTGTTCCTTGGACCCCTCCAGGGATGGGCACTCCAAACCTCCCTGGGCACTTCCAAGGCCTGAGCACCCTTTCCATGGGGAAATTCCTCCTGGTGTCCACCCTGAGCCTCCCCAGCCTGGGACAGTTCCCTTTGCTCCTGTCCCTGTTTCCTGGGACCAGAGCCCAAAGCTGTCCTCCTGTCAGGGAGTTGTAGGGTTCAGTTTTGGGTCAATTTGTTCCTGACAGGTTGAGGTTGCAGTTTTGGGGCACCTCTGGCAGTGCCTACACGTCTGGGCAGTTCTGCAGTCCCACCTCGGGGTCCACAGAACCAGCAGAACTTTTCCAGTTTATTCCACAGGGAAACAGAAGCCTCACCAACATCCCCCTCCCCAGCTAAGGGAGGACTCAGCACAGCCCTGCTGGGAGCCCTGCTGGGAAAACACTGCAGGGCTTTTTCCAGCAGTGCCATGTTGACACCTGACATCTCATCCCGATGTCTGTGCAGCAGCACAGCCCCTCCTTCCCCATCCTCACCACCATTCACTGAACCTCTTCCTTCCCCAACCCCCCGTGCCCACCAGGCTCCGTGCTCAGGGGTATAAATCTCCCTGGGCTCCTGCCAGCCCGGGCTGCTGACACAGGGAAAGCTCTCCAGGGCTGGAGCACCAATAAATATCCCGGAGTGGTTTTGCTTTGCACAGCCCTGACAGCTCTCCCAGGCAGGAAGAGCCAAGTGGCTGCTCCACAACCACAGGAGAAAGCTGAGAGTGGTGGTGGCACCATCCTGGGGGGTGTGGGTTTGAGGAAGGGGTGTCTGGGTGATCCTGGCTTGGATATGAGCCCAGAGAAGGAGTGGGAGAGGGCAGCAAACTCCAGTGTGTTCCTCAAACAGGGATAAATCTGGGGGCTCCTGGTTGGAGTGAATAAGGAACCCTTTTGTCAAACTGTGAAACTTCCCAGCTGTGGAGGAAGAAGAAATTGCTGTGGCTGGACAGGGAACTGGAGCCTTCCTGGGATTTCACTGCTCCAGGGAAGAAGTGAGGCAGGGATCAGGGAGCCTGATTGGGATTAGAGGGGGGACTCAAGCTCTGCTCTGACTCCTCCACGCAGAGCTGGGATCTGATCCCAAACCCTCTGTACCCCAGGATCTGCTCCCCAGGACCAGGCAGCCAGGGCACTCCCAGGTTGTAGCAGGGTTCTCCCTGCCCCTGGCAAGGGGAATCCCAAGCCCAGCACTGCTCCCACCCTGGGAAGGGGTGGCCAGGCCAGCCAGGAGCCCCCCAGGACTGACCACAGCTCCTGTGGCAGCTGTGCCACCCCCAGGGGCTCGGGACTGTGGAAGGGCCTGGGCTGGGCTGAGGAGGGGGAGGAAAGGAAGGGAGAGAAGGGGTAAATACCCCAAAGGATAACAAACCTGGACACAAATCCCTGCTATGAGCTGTTCCAGGGATTTCAGCCTTGCTCAACTCCCCTGGCCACGCCAGGGACAGGTGTCCACTGGGGAGTCTCTCCTCCCCACCGTGCCCACAGGATTGCAGCTCCCAGGAGAGGGCAGAGCCAGCTCAGAAATCCTGCCTGAGGTCCCTGAGGGCTTGTGGGGACAGCTTTGGATGGCACAGCCACTGGTGGCTGGAGGACAGTGGTGGCACACTAATTGCTCTAAAGAGCACCCCTGGAAGTTGTGCCCAGAGCCTCCCACAGCCCTGGGCTGTTTTATGTGCCCAGCCTGACCTCAGAGCTCTGGTAAAGAAAGAATCATAAAAACCCTGGGGCTTGGCAGAGGAGCTCATGTGAGGGAGGATCACAGGACACAGCTCCTCCCCGGCCCCTCCACGGTGCTGCTGCAAAGCACTGGAGAAGAAAAACACTTTGTCCCCATCTTGCCTTAAACTGAATCAAATCTTTTACTAAATCCAAAATTTAGGCAAAAATAAACTGTTTCCTCCTGTCCAACTGCCCATTTCCTCCTTGCTCTTCCCATCTTGGAGTGCTTGGAAGTGCAGCCCTTCCTCAGCTGAGGGAAACTGAGGCACGGGAGCATCAAGAAGCTTGTTCAGATGGGAAACCAATACCTCAAAGCCCATGGTTAAACCCCAGATCCAGAATTGCTTTGACCCATCACAGTGGGAACTTTAACTGTGCTGAGCCCAAATCACAGCTGAACGCACTGGAAACCTGACATGAACATCAGGGAGAGATTCCCAGAGAGAAAATCAGACTGAAAACTGTCACCTCAACCCTCCAGAGCCTGATTCTGCCCGAAAGGTGCTGTGTGGGGGACTGGAATCCCTCTTCCCTGGGAGCCCAGGAGATCCCAGCACATCCCAGGCAGGATTACCTCACCTCACCTCCAGCCTCCACCCTCTCCCTCCATCCTCCATCCTCCACCTCCACCTCCTCTCCCTCCCTTCCAGAGCAGTTCCACCTCATCTCTCAGACACCAAACACAGCTTTTCTGTGGATAAACATTGCAGAGAAATCTCTGTGGATGGAGGAGAGGAGGAGAGAGGTGACAACAGCACATCCCACTGCTCCCTGCCCTGAAGCCAGCCTGCTCCAGGAGCAGGAGTTTCCACCAGAGGTGTGCTGGATTTCTCCTCTCCCTGCCACATCCTGCATCTTGTCCAGGCACCGTGGTCCCTTCAACGCCTCCCCCAGAGGGGGCTGTAAACCCTGCACAAATTCCCCCTGACACAAGGAATCGTTTTATTTGCACATTAACGCACAGAACAGCAAAGAGTCGTTACCTGCCTGGTGACCATGGAATTTGGGTTCTCCTGGGAGCTGTTTCTTCCCCCTCACGGCTCCTTCCCCCTGCCGGGGACACTGGGCATGTCCTGGGAGGGCTGAGGTGCTTTGGGTGCTGGAGTTGGCTTTTGTGTGGGGGCTGGTGCTGCGGGGAATGCTCCTTCCTCCCGTGGCTCCCGCAGTGGGTGGTTTTATAGAACATCCCAGGGCTCCCCCAGCACAGCCCCTGCAACCAATGGCTGAGGGTGGGATGGGGATGGAGGAGGGAAAAGCTGGAGAAACACGGGATAGCTCTGGGAAGGAGTGAAAATAATAAACAAATAAAGCTGGATGGGGGTGGCACCGTCCGCTCCATGAGTGACAGGATCCTCATCTCAAGATTTGCTCAAAGTTGCTGATGAGAACTGCACCAGTCTGGCTTCTCTCAGTGGTCAAGGTTTTTAAACAGGGTAGAAATCATCTGTATCTGCAGGAAAAGCCAGGTTTGGTGGGAAGGACACTGAGGCAGAGCCAGGTTTAGTGGAAGGACAGCAGGAAAAGCAGGTTTGGTGGGCTGGGCTGGAGGGACACAGCCCACCCCTGGCCTTGCCTGGAGCACTCAGCTGCTGCCCCTTTTTGGCCAGTGGTACCCAAAGATGTGTCCACCTTGAAATTTGCGTTCCAGAGTTGACTCTGGAGCTCAGTGGATCATTCCTGCACCTTGGTGCACTCCTGGGACTCTGGGGCTGAGCTTTGGGTCTGGCCCAGGCAGGAGCAAACAAGTCCATTCCCAGCTGGAGGGTTTGAGGGGCAGCAGGAGGTGACCTGGCCCTGTCCCCTCTGCTCAATCCACCCCCAGGCAGAGCAGTGAGCAGCCCCTCAAAGGGCTCCTCTGCCCAGGGCAGAATCCATGGATTTAACCACCCTTTAACCCTTTGGCCTCCGTGAGGGGCTGCAGCTTTTCCTGGGCTCTCTTCCCAAAACAGAGGAGTTTGGGGCATGCAGGGCCCCCCTCCCTGAGCCCTGGGGGGGTCCTGCAGCCTATTCTGGGCCAGTCACAGGACAGGGCATGAATGGTCCTCTCTGTTCTGCCAGAGACAAAGGATGGCTCCAACCCCTCGGAGACCCCCAGGAAAACCCAACCTTGCCAAGCCAGAGTGGCCCTGACACACATTGGGCTCCAAGGCTGCTGTTGAGCAGCCTCAGTGATGAGAATGAAACCCCAAAGAGATGTCAAGTCCCATGCTTTGTGTCACAGAGGAGAGCAGCTCCAAGAGATCCCTGAGGTCTGGGGAGAGCCACAGCTCAGGGCATCCATCCCTCACAGCTTTGCCAGCTGTGGGAACGTGTCAGCAGCTCTGCAGTCCAAGCCAGACAAGGATTGGTGAAGGAAAATTGCTGCTGCTTCCAGCCAGAATCGCAGGGTTTACCCTGCAGGTGGATAAGTGTGGAACTGCCCCACAGAGGCTCAGCTGGGCTCTGCTTTGGGGTGTGGAGATTGAGAGGAATCCGGTTTACAGGTGTGGTCACAGAGCAGAGAAACATCTGGAAGAATCGTTTGGGAGGTTCTCCTTACCCCTCCCAACATCTTGGTGCTCACCCCGTGGCAAAGGGAATGCAGCTGTTTGCCTCGGGATGTGCCCAGGAGGGGAGGGAGGTGCCTCCCAGAGCCCCCACTAATTGCTCTAATTATGGCACTAATTAGGGCACTAATTAGGACACTAATTGGGGCGCTAATTGCTCTTTACCCCTGAACCCCCAGTCGAGCCCCAGACCCCAATTCAGTTCAGCTGGAGGAGTCCCCGTGTCCAGGTGTGAGTCTGTGTTATCCCAGATGCAGGGAGGGGGCTGTGGGATAGCAGGGATGCCTGGGAGGAGGGAATATTCCTGGAGGCACCATGGATACCTGGGAGGAGGGAATATTCCTGGAGGCACCATGGATGCCTGGGAGGAGGGAATATTCCTGGAGGCCTCATGGATACCTGGGAGGAGGGAATATTCCTGGAGGCATCACGGATGCCTGGGAGGAGGCAATATTCCTGGAGGCATCGGATGCCTGGGAGGAGGGAATATTCCTGGAGGCATCGGATGCCTGGGAGGAGGGAATATTCCTGGAGGCATCATGGATGCCTGGGAGGAGGGAATATTCCTGGAGGCATCATGGATGCCTGGGAGGAGGGAATATTCCTGGAGGCATCAAGTACGGAGCCTCTCTTCTGGGACCTGAACAGGAAAACTCAGAGACAGTCCCTCAGGAATTCAAACAGGTAAAACATTGTGGAGAAGCGACTGCTGGGACCTGCAGGGACAAATCCTTCGGGAAGATGTTTTTCCAGGGTTGTCAGCTGGCAAATCCTCCTGCTTTTGGGAGGCCTGGTGTCATCTGACTGAAACGCTGGGTATATTTTTGCTCAGGCATCCTCTGGGAAGGCTTGGCTTTAGTTCTGGGGCACTGGGAATGCTGATGTGGAACACTCAGAAACTGCCTCCCAGCCCAACACCTCTACTGGCATCACTTAAAATAAATAAATAGAAGACTGTGCCTGCATTTCTGGTCCTATTCCTCAAATCCTGCAGCCAGCATTCCCTTTGCCCTGCCTCTTATGCCAGATGGGTCTGGAGTGCTGGAGAACAGCTCTGGCATCTTTCCAGTGGTGCTTTTCTGCTGCAAATATTTTCATTCACATCAAGTTCTGATCTCTGAATTTCCCCTTCTCCTTTCTCCCTCCAGGCTGATTATTCCCTGGTTTTAACTCCTGGAGCAACCCAGCAGTGCAGCAATGAGGAGTGAAGAGAGCAAGAGGTGGTGCCAGTTCACATCCTGCCCTCTACTCCTTTCCGTTCCCATCTTATGGAGAACTGAGTCCGAAGTCTCAGAGCTGCCCTTCAGGTGGGTCAGAAGAAATGTCCCAGTGGTTTGGGAAACCATGGAAACAGTGGGATGCAACTCCCATTTCTCCCATCCTGATGCCCCTGCTCCCCATCCTGCCCAGCATCAGCCCAAGAGGAGCTCCAGGTAAAGCTCCTTGGATTTAACACTGAAACCTCCAGCAGCTCCAGGCTGGACCCCACCAAAGGGGGAAAGTTCTCCCGTGCAAAGAGCTGGGAACAGGGATTATTTCAGCGTGTGCAGCCACATCCCCTCCCTGCAGCCGGGGTGGCTGAGAGCAGGAACGGGATTGCTCAGGCAGACGGGACTTCCCTTCCCCGGAGGAGGGGAGGGGATGCTCGGGAGGCGCAGCCAGATCCCCGCAGTTCCCACGAGCCCGCGCTGACCCCGCACTTGAAGTTTTTGTGCTCATAACTTTCTTATCAGCCGGGGCTGAGCCAAGTCGAGTTCTTTGGAGTTGTTTGGAGGGGGACGGGGCGCTTGTAAGCCCGCCTGGGCGGCGCGGGGGGCTCCGGGCCGGCGGGGGGGACACGGGCCGGCGGGGGGGGGACACGGGCCAGCTGCTGCTCCCCGCAGGTCGCACATTCTGTCCCGGTGTCCCGGCTCGGGGTGTGGCCGTGCCCGGCGCTCCTGCCTGACATCGGATAAACTGAGGCTTCTGATGAGCCTCTGGTTGTCTCCAGATGGCCCTGTTGGCAAAACATCAGAGGCTCGGGTGGCTGTGTCCCTCGGGGTGCAGGAGCCTTAAGGAAGTCACAGGAGCTGAGGACTCTGTGTCACAAAAATGGTGAAACCAGCGCCATGGGAGGATGTTGATCCTGGCCTGGTGGGAACAGGGCTGAAAATCACAGAACTACAGAGATGTTAAAGTGGAAAAGACCTTTTTGGCCATCAAGTCCAACCATCAGCCTGGTACCACCATGGTCACCTCTAAACCTTGTCCCCAGGTGCCACATCCATGTGGTGCTCGTACACTTTCAGGGGTGGGAATTCCACCTGGGCCCTGGGCAGCTGTGCCAGGGCTGGACAACCCTTTCTGTGGGGAACCTTTCCCCAGTTTCCAACCCAAACCTCCCCTGGCACAGCCTGAGGCCGTTTCCTCTCACCCTGTCCCTTTTTTCCCTGGAAGCAGAGCCCTGTCCCCACCTGGCTGCTCCCTCCTTGGTTTCTCCAGGAACCTCACAGGTCCTAAGGCTTCTCCAGAGGCAGAGGGGAAGCACCTCTGAGATGTTTACAGCCACAAGGTCAGGGTTACTGCCCTCAGGGTTGTGGGTGATTCCAGGTGACAGAGAATCCCCCACAGTGCTGGTGGAATTGTCCCTTTTCACCCAGAGCTCTGCCACGGCTCCCAAGGAGGTCCCTGCTCTCCTGGACATGGAACTGTGCTTCCTTAGGATCCATAGGTTGGCACACAGCTGGTCTGGTGCCAGGATGGCCATGGGAGTGAGGCACATGAACACAGAAATGGGATTTCTGCCAGGGTTTCTGTGTGTCACAAGGTGCATTGCCCTGAGGTGTTTTGGGAAGGTCTCCCACAAACTTCCCTCCACTGATGCCATTTGCTAATGAGCTTGATTAGAGCTGGGTTACTGGCTCCCACAGCAGAGCTGGGATGTAATTGTTACATTAATTTGTCTTGAGCAGATCTTTGGCTGAACCCTAAATATTGTTTTAAAGCTCAGACTTTAAACCTGAGCAAACTCCCCTGCCCTGTGTAATTGTTCTAACTTTTAATTAATCCTTTGCTTGTACACACCTATGTATGTAAAAACATTGCTATTAATTGATAGAAAATGGAAGTGGATTTGGGCTTTTTAATTTCTGAATGCTGTTTATGATCTTCATTTATTTTGGTAAATCTACTTCATTGAAGTAGTTCAGCTCAGGAACTGAATATTTTGAATTCAGGGCCAGACTTCCTAAAAAAATTGGAATTGAAGTAAATCCAAGCACTGTCAGTAGTGGAGTGCATCCAGACACTTCATGTGAAACCCACCAAGGTCTGGGTAGATCTCCAGATCTTTCCAGTGACTGATGAGCTGGGGCAGATCCTCGGTGGCTTTGGCAGAACCAGGCCAGCACCAGAGCTCCCACAGCCACAGGGCTCAGCAGCTCAGGGGGACATTCCCTGGATTATTTCCCAGTGTCTCCCACCTTCCATTCCCTCCTTCTGCTTAACAAGCTTCTGAGAAAAGTTTGGACAAACGGGTTATTGCTCCTGAAATGATTGCAGATAATTATGGAGAGATTAATGGCCTCTCCTCGAAGAGCCACCAACGGCTTCAAGTACCATTGACCTTTCCAGGAAACGGGAATGAGGAAAGACAGCGGGAGATGGGCTGGATAAACAGTGTGGAATTTAGAGTCTTCAAAGCTCTGGGGAGGGCAGGACTGCTGAGATTCCCCATATTCATCCCATGGAACCCCCTCGCTGCTCACCAGAGATAGCTGGGAATGGGGAAGTGAAAAATGCCTCGTTGGCAGCAGAAAAAAATGCCTTGGGAATTAGAGAAAGCAGAGGAAAACACCAGTGGGGATCACCTCCCTGGCATCTTGGAGAGGACCCGTCCTTCCCATGGTCTGGGCTTTGGCTATCCCTAGGGAAGGAGGGTGAAAGCCAAAGGCTCAGCAAGGAATTCCAGGCTGCCCCTACCCTGGGATTTGCCAGATCACTTCCATAATTTGGTGGCCAGCTCAGGGGTTAGCCAGGAAAAACCAGAACTTAATACAGGTGGTGGCAAAATCACAGCTGGGCACTGCTGAGTTCAAACTCAGCCCTGAGCCTGTACCCTGCGGGAAGAGAAAACCACGGATGCCATCCAGGAAAACTGAGGAATCCCCGGCCCTGGGAGTCCCCACTGCCTAAAGAGGATCTGAGCCTTTTTTGGTGAGTTTTGCAGTGGCACCTCCAGCAGGGATCTGGAGGAAGCTTGGAATGAACCAGCTGAGTTTTAGAGCTCTGCCCATTGGAGCCACCCTGGAGAGACAATAAAATGAAGGATGGAAATTGCTTTAGGAGCAGTGGAATCCTGCCAGGGGATGTCTCTAACTGATGGTGACAGCCCTGAAGTTTGGCAACCCCACCACAGCCTGGGACAGTTGCCCCTGAGTCAAGCACTGGCTGTTGAGATCAGTGTCCCCAAAAATGTTTAAGGAAGACAAGAATTGTCCCATCTTCAGTTCCCTGGCTGCTTCAAGGGAATCCTGGAAGGAGAGGTGGGAAGAGCACATAGTGCACCTGTGCAGAGCTGGCTTTAGCAAGGAACAATCAGCTAGAAATCCATCCATGCACAGGAATCATCCCATTTCAGTGCCCCAGGGAGATCCTTATGCCCTCAGCAGTTCCATTCCAGGATTTAATGCCATGAACCTCTAAGCTTCCCGAGCCATCCTGCCTCCTGATGGGGAGGGGGATTCCAACCAGAGTGGGCAAATCTCCCTTCAAAAACCTGTGGGAGAGCATCCAAAGGAGGCCTAAGAGATGGAGGGGAAGCCCAGGAGCAGTGGCTGAGGTGATTTGAGAAGAGGAGACTGAGGTCAGACCTCATCAGGGTCTGGAACCTCCTCCTGAGGGGCAGGGACAGGAATTAGGGAATGGCTGGAGCTGTGTCAGGGAGGTTTGGGTGGGAGATCAGGAAAGGTTCTTCCCCCAGAGGTGCTGGCACTGCCCAGGCTCCCCAGGGAATGGGCACAGCCCCGAGGCTGCCAGAGCTCCAGGAGCCTTTGGCCAGCACTGCCAGGGATGCCCAGGGTGGGGTTGTTGGGCTGCCTGTGCAGGGCCAGGAGCTGGATCCACCATCTTTGGGGTCCCTCCCAGCTCGGGATACTCCAGGATTCTCGGCAGGAGGGGACGTGCTGGGGGGACAGTGTGGAGCTCAGCCCTGGAGCCCAGGGTGGGTCAGGTGACACGGGGGACAGAGGGGGTCAGAGGGGGTTTTCATCCTGCTGGAGTGGAGCTGGAGTGACACTGAGGGAGGGAAGGAAAAATATGGAAGAGAGGAGTTGCCTTGTAGATGAAGGATGGCCCGGGGACAAAAGCAGTCACGCGTGTTAGGGCTGACTGGGCCATGTGAGGAGCCTCAAAGGGGCTCTGTGAGGGGACACTGGGCCCTCTGTCAGGGCTGCACGTCCCCACAGAGCCGCTGGGTCACAAGCACCACATGTGACTGGACACTGCCACCCCACCATGGCCAATCCAGCAGGGTGGGGAGTTAAGGACAGGATTTTGGGGAAGCCCCTCCCTGCTCCATTAATTAAGCAGGAGAGAGGGAATGGAAATGGATTGGGGTTTTTTTTAGAGGGTTTCATTATAAAAACCATCTAACAAAAATCCCAATATCTCATTTTATGAAATGTTGGTTTCTGGGGAGCTTTGTGGGCTCCTGCACACAGGAGCTCTACTGCCATGGATGGACAAGGACAAGGACAAGGATTTCCTTGTGGAGATTCCTCATTTGTCACCCACAGATCTCTGGGATTCATGGAGGGAGAGCAGCACATGGGCAGGAGCTGATGTCCTCTGTCACCTGCTGACCACAGCAAGGAATGGTTGGGGTTGGAAGAGGCCTTGAGGGTCACCCAGTTCCACCCCCCACCCTGGGATGCCACCCACCAGGCGTGGGAGGTTCCTCCACACTGAGGGGTCTCTCCACCAGTGAAAGCAGCCTGAAAACAGCCCTGGGACAGCCCTGGAAGGAAGGACCTCGTTCAGAGAGCTGGGGTGTCCTGAGGGTCTCACCACCCGTCTGTCAGAAGGTGAAATCCAGGGAAGGAAGGAGCCCCACCTGGGAGCAGGGAAGTGGAAGGAGATGTCTCACTTGTGGGGGGGCTGAGATGAGCCCCAGCACTTCCTACTGGAGGAGGGGAAAGCAAAAGTGGAATAACAATTCTGAATAAACCCCATTATCCCTCCCACCCAAACGCGGGTGGGACAGGGGCAGTGTATAAAGGGAAAGCTGGGTCCTCTTGTTTATTTTAAGCTGGAGCCAAGAGGCTCCTGCTGGTGACTTCAAAGAAAAGTTTGTTTCTGTGTTCTGCTATTTACCAGAACACCCAGACCCCATCTCTGGGGCCTGGAGTGTTGCAAAAACATGGAAAGGTTAATTGAAGGCAAAGGGAAAAGGAGAATCCCAGCTTTAACCTTCCTGGGCTGCCCTTGTTATGCTGACAGCAGGGTGCAGACAGATTTAATGACTCCTCATTACCCTGCTACCTAATTAATCTCCTGCCCTGAAGCACAGAGAGGCTGAGAAAGAACTCCCTGCCCAGGAACCCCCTCTGCCAGCAGCCCCCAGGGTTAAAGGAGACATCTCCAGCAATGCCAGGCTCAAATCCTGCCTGGGTTTGAGATCATTCCTGTGGCACAGAGAGGGGCAGTGCTGGGGTGGCTCCACGGTGTCGGACACCAGGAATCTGTTTGCTCATCATCCCAGTGGGATGGGAGCAGGGTGGCTCCCAGGGACAGAGCTGGCACAGGGACAGGCTTCCAGTGGGGCAGGGAAGACTCCAGCTGGTCATGCCAAGGATGCTCCAGGGTTGTGTGAGGGTCAGGAAGGTGGTTTGGGAGCACAGACCTGGACAGCTGCTCCTGCACCCTCCTGGCAGCCACCCCAGGATCACAGAATGGGTCAGGCTGGAAGGGACCACAATGGATCCTCTGGTCCAACCTCCCTGCTCAAGCAGGGTCAGCATCTGGAATGTCACTCCAGACTGGGAGTCCTGTATGGAACAGGAATTTGTCCCAGTTAATGAGGAGAAAAATGTTACATGTTCTCCTTGCTGGATCAGCTCCTGTTTTTCCTCTTACCTCAAATATTGGTGCAGGTGAAATCAAAAGCACTGGCTCCTTGATCTCACCTCCAGAAGGCTGGAGACGGATTTCCCCTGAGGGCATGGAGTGATATCACAGGGGGAATGCCTTAAGCTGAATGAGAGTAGGGGTAGATGGGTTACTGGGAGGGCATTGTTCCCTGGCAGGGTGGGCAGGCCCTCGCACAGGGTGCCCAGAGCAGCTGTGGCTGGCCCTGGATCCCTGGCAGTGCCCAAGGCCAGGCTGGACATTGGGGCTTGGAGCAGCCTGGGACAGTGGGAGGTGTCCCTGCCCATGGCAGGGGATGGAATGGGATGAGCTTTAAGGTCCCTTCCAACCCAAACCATCTCATGACTGCATGACACACACTTCCAACAGAGCTGGTGGGAGCTGCCACTGCTTGGTGGGACCTGCCTCTGAGAGGGGACAGTTCTGCCACCTGTGAGAGCTGAGCCACCAGCATGAGACCAGTTGGTGCAGGTTTGGAATTTATTACAGGAATTGTGGTTTATTTCTTGGTGTCATCGCCTGGAACAAGTCCGTGAGTGCCGAGCATGGGGAAGGAGCACAGATGCTGTGGCCACAGTGTCCAGAGGGAGTGCTGAACATCTTGCTTTGGAGCAGTTGGGCACCCATGGAAGACCTGGGGCAGCAGAGAGAAAAGGAGCAGGAGCAGAAGCATCTCCAGGGGCCGCAGCCGAGTGATGGGCCAGCAATGCAGAGGCCAGAGCTGGAGGGAGATAAATCACCCCAAGCCCCCCTGCAGAGTGCAATGGTCTGCACGGCTTATCTGGGCTTTGATGTGTCAGTGAACTGCGCAGAGGAAAGGCCCGTGTGGAATTCACTCTGCAGGACATTTAACTCGTGTCCAGGCGCCGGCCGCTCGCATCCTGCTGTCCACGGGGAGAGATACGGGGCCATTGGCATGGCCTGACCACAGCTCCCAGCTCCCAGGGCTCTGTGTGTGTTGGAATGGGCCCCCGTGGCCTCTCTGGGGAGGTGGGGCAGCAACTCCAACTCCTCCTGCCTTCCTCCTCTCCCCCTCCTTGGAAACTTTGGCATTGTTGCTACCGGGCAAGGGGAAAATTACTCCTGGGGCCGACTGCTCGGGGTGGCAACAGGCTGGAGGGGACAGTGGGGCTGCAGGATGTCCTAACAACCATCTGGGGTGGCCTTTTGTGGAGGTGGGTCTGTCACAAACTGCCAAAGCATCACACATCCACAGGGGTTTCCACATCATTTGTATCCTTTTCTGTCCTTTCTTTAGGCATTGAGGATTTTTAGAATGGTTTGGACTGGAAGGGACCTTAAAGCTCATCCCCTTCCACCATCCCAGACTGCTCCAAGCCTCGTCCAACTGAGCCTTGGACACTTCCAGGGATCCAGGGGCAGCCACAGCTGCTCTGGGCAGTGCCGGGGCTTCCCCAGCCTCACAGGGACAATTCCTTCCTTTCCTTATCCTCTTGGCAAGGTGAGACTTCCAATCCCACCTGCAGCTCATTCCCAGTGCCCTGCAGCGTGTCTCTGGTGGGATGGATCACATCCCTTCCTTCGTTTCTGATGGAGGGCCAAGACAGTTCCTTGGACTGTCCCAGCCAGGACCGGGCATGGCCAGGGCTGCAGAGACAGAAACGCTGCAGGTCCTTTCCCACAGCCCGAGCAGGGGCTGGCCAGGAGCTCCAAAGGGAAGAGTCAGCCCCCACCCTGCCCCTTGCCATGGATAAACTGAGGGATCCCCTGGAGGAATTTCAAAGCTGTGCAGATGTGACACTTGGGGACACAGGCCAGTGGTGGCTTTGGCAGTGCCGGGGGAATGGTCAGGCTCTGTGATCCTAAAGTTCTTTCCCAACCTAAAATATTCTGGGGTTGCACGAGTGCAGGCTCTGGCCGAGGGGCTGGTGTTGGCCAGAAGATGGTGCTGGTAGGAAGGTGATGAAGCCCTCGCTCCACTCTGCTCCTGCCAGCAGAGGAGAGCTCAGATCTTTTCCTCTTCCTCGAAGAATCCCTGTGAAATTAACTGGGCACGTTTAATGGTCCCAATCCCACCCCACAGCACCCACCGGGTTATTTATTGCATCCAGCAGGGTCCTGAGAGCTCAACTGGAGTAACCCGAGACCCGGGAGGCTCCGGCAGCTTCTGGGCAGAGGGTTCTCTAATGGAAGCACAGCCCTGATGGATAATGGTTTTAAGCTGATTTATTTTTCCCCAGGATCTTTCTCAGAACATCCTCCTGGCAGGCTGGGCTGAGCCAGGCTGCCCCATAGTGGGGTAACTCTGGGGATTTCCCCCCAAAAGCGGCACAGGGGGACACGTCACCCTGGGGAAGGGCTTTTTGGGGGTTTTAATGGCTTGCCCTTCTGGCAAAGGCTGTGAAATGCAGGGGTTGGTTTATCCTGCTGCAGTTTGGGGCACTGGGAGGGACCAATCTTATTTTTATGTATGCCTCAACATGTGTTATAGTCTTACAGGGGCTATACGTGTGCTGGCAGCCCTGTCCCCCAGGAAAGGCTTTGCCTGGCAGCCAAACACGGCAGAGACGATCAGGCTGTGAGTGGCCCTGCCACGGGCCGGTGACACAAATGCCCGGAAAAAAGCTCGCCACAAATTCCCGCCGAGAAATGGCCACCAAAAATGCGTGCCAAAAAAATCCTGCCCAAAAAAAAGCCCACCAAAAATGTCTGCGAAGCCGGGCTGTGGGAGCAGCCTTAGCACATCAACGCAGCCAGCTGTGACACAACAAGGGGCCTTTGGGGACCTTGGGGGTGGCAGAGGCCTGTCCCTGGGGTCTGCTCAGCCCCCTAATGCCCCTCGCTTTCTCCTCCCTGTGGTCCCCTTTCCCTGAGAGGAAAGATGTGTGCCAACGTCTTTACAAACAATCTGGTGGGTGAAGGGTGGGTGTCACCGTCGTTGAAATGGGCCCTCATGCCCCTGCTGCCTTGGGCCAGCAGCTTTGCTGCAGAACCCAGCCAGCTTGGCTCCGGAGATGGACAAGGGTCTGCACAAGCCTGATCTTCTCAGCTTTGGGGTGAACAGCAGGTTCAAGGGGGGATGTGGGATAGGCAGTTCGGGAGGGCTGAGCCTTCCTAGGCCCTCAGCCAGTGGGGGAAGGAAGAGGGCAGCAGGCAGCCGGGAGTTCACGCTAAAAGGAGGCTGCGCCCTCCAAAACCCCAGACAGAAAACCTCACGAGGGGGTGCCCCAGTGGACTCTCTCCCTTGATTTGAATAAAGCTGAAGGACTCGTCTGTCTCCTTTTTGGACGTAAACCCCTGGTGTCTGTGGGTTTTCCTGACGGGAGGAGCACACAGGCTGCTGCTGTTTGGAAAGGGCGCCCAGCCCACGGTGGAGCCCCGTGGTTCACAGCACACACCTTCCAGGCTGACACACAGCCAGGGCTCTTGTGGGAACTGCCTCTGCCTTCTGGTTCTTCCTCCGTGCCTCTTTTTCCCCTCTCTGCTCTTTTTTTCCTATCCCCCTTTAGTAGGAACGCTTATCCTCCTTTTATCAATAAATGGTTCTCAGACATAATCTTGTCATATTTGCTTTTTATTTTCAGCCCAGAAATGGATCAAAAAGAATCCTTCCCAACTCTCCCCTTTTACAGTGGAACGGGACAGGCACAGTCTGTCCTTCTGGGGTAAATCCCCAGTGGAGCCACAGGGGCTGTGGAGCCACAGGGACATCTCTGGTGCCTCTGGAGCTGCTGCCCTTGGCTGCTCCCTGATCCCCTGCCCGTGGTGTCTGGCAATCCCACGGGGATCCCCGTCCCCAGTGGAGGGGGACAATCTGCCCCTGTGCCAAGGAAAAAGGCATCAAAGCCATCAACTATCCCAGGGCAGGCTCCTTCCCTCCTCCCAACATCCACCTTGGCAGCAGAGACTCGTGGAATGGTTTGGGTTGGGAATGACATTAAAGATCATCTCATTCCACGGGCAGGGACATCTTCTCCTATCTCAGGGTGCTCCAAGCCCCGTCCAACCTGGCCTTGGACACTTCCAGGGATTCAGAGGCAGCCACAGCTTCTTCTGTACCAGGGCCTCCCCACCCTCATTGTAAAAATATTTTTTCCTCATATTTAATATAATCTGGCCCTCTTCTAGTTTAAAATCATCACCCCCTCCCCAAGCTGTGAGAGGGCCTGGGGCTTGGATGTGCCCCAGGATCATGGGGAAGTGGCTTTGGGGTCTGAGCCTCCAGCTCCTGACCTGTGGAGCCAAGCAGTGATGCTGGAGGGGAGAGGCTGAGCTGAGCCAAATGTGGTTTGTATCCCTGCATACCCAAGAACCCCAATTCCCAGGGACCAAGGGCTTCTCCCCAGCCCGGGCAGTGCCAGTGTTTGGGACTGTGCCCTCTCTGTTGCCCCCACACCCTACTCGGGGCAGACCCTTCGGGATGAGTGTCACAGAGTGGGTGGGAGCAGGCTGGAATTTATTCTGAGCTCGTCAGAGAGTGAAGTCATCCTCCTGCAGGGTGAGGACTGATGGCTGTGGCTGTCTAAGCCCCCAGCACCCAGCAGGTGAGTGGCTGGGAGCCGTTCCCAGGCGTTGTGTGACATCCAGGGCAGCCAGTGGGGAGGAGATTGTCCCTCCCCGTGTCTCAGGGCTCCTGCAGGACCACTGTCCCTTCTGGAGGGTGGATACACACTCTGGACATCCTTTCAGCTGCAAACCATCTCCACTGGGATCTCCAGGCCTATTATAGGCTGATTAAATATTAAAACAATTCATTTTGTACTTAAACGGTTCCGAAGGCTCCTGCTGACGAGGACTTTGAAGTCTGCAGCGCAAGGCTTTGCTCTCGTTTCCTCCCTGCTCCATCCCCTCCTTCCACACCTTTTCCCAGGCAGGGAGGGAGGCCAGGGGAGCCCTGGCTGGCTCTGGCTGTCCCAGGGGATGGGATCTTGCCTGAGGGTGTGGAGGGTGTTTTGGTCCTTGTGTGGGAGCTCAATGGCACGGCTGGAGCAGGAGGAAAGCTCCGAGTGCTGATTCCAGAGACCAGGAGAGACTTTGGAGACAGCTCAGCACCAGCCTGGATGTGGATGCTCAAGGAGAAGGGGCAGTGAACGCCTTCACCTGGTCCTGCTGGTGCCCTGGGAGCCCCCAGGATCTGAGGGCAGCATTTTCATGGCAGGGAAGTCCCTGCTGGTTTTCCTGTGCTGCTCTTTCCAGGCACTCCAGGAATCATTTGATATCTCCAGGACCTGAGCCTGGAGCATCCAAAACTGGGTGCAAGGCCTTAGTGACCCTCAGGCCATGGTGTCCTGCCCTGCAGTGCCCTGGGGTCCTGCAGGGAGGGACAGCCACCTGCAAAGACCGTTCCAAGGTGGGCACAGATGCCTCAGGGGAAGGCAGGAGGGGATGTGGTGAGCTGGTACCTGCACCAGAGGGATTGGGGATGGAGATGTGGGAGAGGGGCCCTGGGGTCCGTGACAGTCCATTTCAAGGGATGGAGCTGACTGAAGGAAGGGAAGGACAGCTCCTGAGAATGAGGGCCTGCTGGGGGCAAGGTCCAAGGTGGGACCCCATCCCTGGAAGGATGTCTGGGCACCTCAGGGCTTCAATTTCCAGCTGCAACCTCCCTGTTTGTCCACCTGATCCCAGCTCAGGAGCCCGAGGTTCAGGAGGACCCAAACTTCCTCCAGCCCCTGCAGAGGGAGGAAAAGGTGAATGGCGAATATTTCGCCTCCCCAGCTGGATCTGGCCTCCTTCCCACTTCACTCCCCCTTCCCCAATCCCATCCTTTGCATCTGTAGGATGTGAAATGCAGCAAACTCTCAGCAGAGCTCATTACTCCGGGCCCATTGCTCTGAACGGGGCTGAAAGGTCCTGCTCGTAATGATTTGGAGGTGATTTGTATTTAAGCTGCTCAGCTTTCAGATCCTGCCAGGGGGAGGGGAAATTAAATAATTGAAAGCTGTGGGGAAGGGAAGGAGAGAGCCCTGGATGGAGGGAGAGGACCAGAGTTTCTCCTGATCCAGAAGTGTTTCGGTTCACCTGCATCAGTCTCATGGTTTAAAAGGATTGAGGAAAATCTTCCTCTTGTCCATGCAGGGTCAGGACATGCTCCAGAGATTGATGGATGCCCCAGGGATTTTGCAGGGATTGCACAGCTGGCCAGTGGGGTGAAAGGTCTGAGCCGAGTGGGACAGGGGACCCTCTGCCCTCCATGTCCTGGTGGGATGTGACTGACCTTGGCCACACCGGCTGCTCTCCTCCCCTCCTTTCTCCTCCTCCCCACTCCCTGCCTCTGGCACACTCCGGGCAATAAAGGCAATTTTCCAGCCTGGCCATCAACAGGCAGCAGGGTGAAGAAAGGTGAAGAAAGCAGGAGCCCACGGTGATGTCCCTCAGCTGTGCAGGGCAGAGCTGGGGGCCCGAAGCCACCACAGTGAGAGCCTCACGGTGTTTAAGACCTCAGAGCACAAGAAAACCCCAGGCAAGCCCTGTGGGGTGGGTGGGGAAACTGAGGCATGAAGGGTGGAAACAAACTTCCTGGGAAAAGGGCAGGTGGGTTGTGTTATTTACCTGGAAGTTCAGGCTGGGATACGGAGCTCAAATTTGATTTAAAGAAATGTTGTTCCACTTTCATACAACAAAGCTCTTTTCAGCCTAACTGCTTCTCTCTTTTTTTGACCAAATTGCCAAAAAATCCACCAGTCTGGTCCTGTTCTACCTGAAAACAAATGAACCCGAAGCTGCAGGGTTGTGGCTCCTGCTCCTCTTCCAGAGCGTGGGATCCCCAGGGCTCCTGGGTGTTTGTGGGGTGTGGCACCAGCCTGTGCCTTCTGGAAAGCAGAGCACCCTCACAGAGCCCCTTCTGCACCTGCACTTGGGGTTTAAGCTCCAAAGCTTGTCTTTAACCTTGACCCAAAGTCGTGCCTAGCTGCAGATGCTCGGGGGAAGCTGCTCCCCAGCCTGGGGAACCCGTGGATGCTGCTGCCCTTCCCAGGCCCTAACAAGCTCCCCACACTTCCAGCAGACCCTGGAGGGGGCAGGTGCCCCATGAGGCTCAGGTTTAGGGCTGGGAAGGGGAATTCTCCTTTAGCCTGGTCAGTGAAGATCACAGAATCAGCTCAGGTTAGGCTGCCTGCTCTGGGGCTAATGAGCCAGGAGAGGGCCGTGGAATGAAGGTCAGGAATCAATAGCCTGGGAAGATCTGATGCTTTTCCACAAACCCTTCATGTATTTCCCAGCCCTGTGCAGAGAGCAGGGAAGCTTTAGGAGCCTCCCCTAAAGTCTGGTGTTTAACCCTTGTGTGTTTTCCCCTCCAGCCCTGTTTTCTCTCCCAAGGTGGGATTCCCACAGCACCATCCTCCCAGAGCATCACATTTTCTCCCAAAAAAGATGTGGAGGTGTGTGCCTGGCTCTCTTGTAGAGGGAAGTATAACAAAATGAGTTTTTCTTAATCCCGTTGTCCCACAATTCACTTCTCAGCTAAAGAGACTGTGGGGGAAAGGTCTGGGAGAGGTGATAATTCCCTGATGTTGGCAGGGCTGGTGTTCACACCTGGTACCAAACAAAATTTCCTTGCAGTCTCTTGGAAAAAACTCTCTCCTACTGATTTTGGGGTGAGGACAAACAGCATTTTGTTGTCCCTACCCCACGTGGCTCTGTCTGTGGCTGGGACTGGCTACTGCCCTCGGTGTGTCTGGCCATTCCTCCCTCTGTCCCTCCCTCCAGGTTCTCCAGGCAGGGGGAGTAGCCTCTCCCCTTTCCTGCTGCATCCTTGGTGGGTGTCCCTGATGGACGTGGAGGTCTCCCACGGCCACTGTGGATCACAGCCCTGTAGAGAAGAGTGAAAGAAAAGTATTTAGAGAAAATGCTTCCATGGTTTTAGAGCTCCAGCAGGGGGAATTCTGGATCTCTGCTCCAAACGTGTGTCCTTCTCTCGTGATCCTCACATCCCATGACAACCCCCAGCCAGCATCTTTGTGGAGTGGGAAAGCAGTGTCTAATTAAAGCAGGTTTAATTAAATCTGCTGCCGAGTGGGTCACTCCCTTCCATCCCATATTGGCTTTCCTGGGTGGTGAACTTGGAGCTTGTACTTGGGATTTGGGGATAAAATCAGCCAGGGATGGAGACAAATGACCCAGCACACCTGGCAGGGGAGGTGGGTGCCCTTCATGTGCTTCCTGATAACCCTTATTGCCCTAAATTTATGGGGGAAAAGATTAGGTTATATGTAAAAATAATGACAATAACAACAGCAACAATAATAATAACAATGGTATTAATAGTATTATTAATAATAATAGAGACCCAGGGGGTTTACAGAGCATTGCATCAGTAAAAACATTTTCCTGGGAACCCAAATTCATGGTAAACACTCTATCACAGAGCTCCACAAGAACAGCTGGAATGAGCCCTAAATATTTATTATTAATAGCAAAGCTGTTTATTTTTTACATATTAAATAGGCCATATCTCATCTAATAAAACCTCAGGGCTGGCTCTACTCGTCAGGAGAAGGATTTTGCTGTTGTGGTGTGAGCAGAAAGAGGGAATACAGGAGTTCATGCTTGGGCTGGGCAAGTTGGGATCATATCCAAAGTTCCAGCCTTTGGATTTGCAGGAGAGCTGGAAGATTCCTTCCTGGGTGACTGCATGGCTGCTCTTGGCATCTCCCAGGACCAGGTCTGGAAATGTGGAGAGGTGGGGATGCAGGTCCAGCCTCAGCTCATCCAGGGATTCCCTGTGTCAGGATGGATAAAGCACTTAAACCCCAGACTGGGCTGGAGTCTGGAAATGGGACTGCACCAAGCAGCCCTTTGGGATCCTCGCAGTGACTGGGAGGCACATGGCGACAGCAAAAGCTCTTTTCCCCCTTCTGAGACATCATTAAGCAAATATCTACAAAGCTTCCCAAGCTCCAGAGCTTGAATTCCTGAAGTTTGATGGATTCTTAAGTGCATCAGGACCTAATTGCTGCCAAGTCCAGGTGTCGGGGGGAGACGAGTGTTGCACAACCCCCCCTCATTTCAGCCCCTTCCGATGGCATTAACCCCACATCAATCTCCCCAGGAGCTGGGAAAAGCTGGATATCCCCATGGAATTTCCTTCCAAGTGCAGTGTCAGCCCCTGATTCCTGGTCTTGATGTGGGATGCAGCACCAGGCTCTGCCCTTCCTCACGAGCTGGGGGTGTCGAGCCACCTCTGCAAGAATTGGGAAGGAATTCCTCCCTGGGAGGGGGGAACACCCTGCTCCAAGCAGCACCCGGGGTGGCCCAGACCAGGGCCAGCAGGTCCAACCATCCTCTTCAACAAAGGCCAGGAGTGAATGTGGGTGCAACCACCAATATGGGATCAACCCTTTCCTGGGTGGGTTTGGGAGCAGAAATGTGTTCCAAAAGCCCAAATATCCCATTTTCAGGACGAGGTACTGCGTTGTTGGAGAAACTGAAGAGCTTTCCCAAATCCTGTCAAACCCTTCCTGTAGGATGAGAGAAAATGGCCTCAGGGGAGGTTTAGGCTGGATTTAGGGTATTAGGGAAAAGATTTTCATGGAAAGAGCTGTGGAAAGCATGGAAAGATTTTCATGAGCAGCCCTGGCACATCTGCCCCGGGCAGTGTGGATTCCCCATCCCTGGGGGAATACAAGACCTGTGGATGCAGCACTTGGGGACATGGGTTAGTGTGGCTTTGGCAGCGTTGGGAGAACAGTTGGATTCGATGGTCCTGGAGGGCTTTCCAACCTGAAAGGTTCTGTGATCCCATCAAAAATCCCTGTCCCGCCCGTGGTCACACCATTCCCCAGCCCCTCCAAACACGTGTGCAGATCCTGCCGTTCCTCCGGCGGCTCCAGCGCCGAATCCAGGCTCCTTCCCTGCTCCTGGGAACTCCTCCCGGCGCATTTCCATGGAATGCAGAGCCCCACGGAGCATTTCCATTTAAAACAAGCCGGGAAGCTCCAGCAGGAACCTCGCTCCGAGGGCCACCGGAGCCTCGGCAGCATCATGTCAGTAATTTGTTCTACATTGGTGATAATAAGCAATAAGAACATAAACACAGGCAGGGCTTTGTGTAGAGAATTTTTTTTCTCTCTTTTTTTTTCTTCTTTTCCTTTTTTTTTTTTTCCTAAAGGAACCTCTGAGGTGGAGGGGGGAGAAAAAAAAAAGGCATGAATGATTCATCGATGCGAGGGGGGGAAAAGGCGGAGAGAGGGAGAGAAAGAGAGAGAGAGATTAAGAGAGAGGAGCTTCAAAGTGACTGGAGAGGATTTGAAGTGCTGAGCGTTCCTGGGCTGGGCAGAGCAGCAATTCACCAGAGAGGCCCCGTCAAGCTCCCTCCACCCCGGCCTCATCCCAGCTGCCTCCTCCTCCTCCTCCTCCTCTCCAGAAAAAGCAGCCTCCAAATCACAAGTTCAAAGTTCAGCATCATCTAATGATGGGAAGGCCTCCCAGCCCCTCTGTGAGTGACATCTGTTTATAGCCATGGCCCTTCCCTGGTGGTTTAGCCTGACTTAAAAAAATAATAAAATAAAATAAATTAAAATGTATATATATTAGAGGAGGAGGAGGAAGTGGGGAATGAGATGCAGGGCTCCATTAAATAAAAATATATAAAAGAATCTACTGGTGGTGAAGTGCCTTTGATTTTGAATATTAAAAAAGGCCGCTGGATTTTCAATGTAATGAGAATATTAACACTGCTGCCTTGATTTGTATTCACCGGCCACCCCAGGCAGGCTGGGGAGTGGGGAAGGGAAGCACAGCTCACTCCTGGCTGGAGCTGTCACCCCGGGCAGGGACAGGGGACATGGAGGGACCAGCCCTGCCCGTCCCCATCACACAGGGATGGGATGGGCACTTCCAAAGCCATCCCTGTGCTGGTGGAGCTGGTGGTGTCACCACCACCACGGATCCAACTCCATATCCCTTCCCAGGGAATTCAGGCATTTGTAAACAGCATATTGGGGTTATTCCAGGGCAGCTGGAGGCCAGGTTTAGATTTGGTGGTAGTTAGGAATTACAAGGGGATCAGATGGGATATTGGGATGGAATTCCTGGCTGTGAGGGAGGCGAGGCCCTGGCACAGGTGCCCAGAGCAGCTGTGGCTGCCCCTGGATCCCTGGCAGTGTCCAAGGCCAGGCTGGACGGGGCTGGGAGCAGCCTGGGAGGGTGGGAAGTGTCCCTGCCCATTGCAGGGGTGCCACTGGATCAGCTTTAAGATCGCTTCCAAGCCAAACCATTCCATGATTCCACAATTCTGTGAATTCCTTGTCCACGGAAAACGAGTCTTGAAACAAGTAATTTCTTTTTCATTTTGTCTAAAGAGCTGTTTGATTGCTGATCCTCCACTTGTCATTGAACTGAGCACCTGTGCACTGGTGATAAATCTGTGCAAGGGACAAGTGACATCTACGAGTCCTGCAAGACCCATTATTGCCCCTGTTTCACAAAGTAAATGGCCCAGTAATGAAGGGCTAATTAGCGATTCACTCTATTTTATTAATCAAAGGCCACGCCATTCACTGGCCTAATGAAAGAGTTTGATGTTTTAATATTTCTGAAAAAGGGCAAAAAGAAAAGGGCTCAGGATTGATTAGAGGAAAAGCTGATTTTAGAATAAACATCTTAAATTATTGCTTGATTAAAATAAGGGTATCAAACACCACAAACTTCCCAATTTGGGAATGAAAAGAACAGAAAATCAGAGGCTTGAAAATAGCGTTAAAAAAGGAATATTTCATATAGTTGTCCATTCTGTCATATCAGAATATGTCAGGGGTCACAAGTGATGAGCGTGTACAGCTCTGACCAAAACAGAAAGAAATTCTATTGAACAAATAATTCCATCACAAATATTAGACCACAGGTAATATTTAATTAATAATACAGAGGACTTTTGGGGATTTCTGACTTATTTTTGGGAGGTGAAATATTCTAGTGTCTTGGATAGGCTTTAATGTCCCTCCCAACCCAAACCACTCCATGAAATGTTCCACGCCCTCCTAAACTGGAAATGCCAAGAGGGGGATCAAGCATGGCCCTTCAGTTTTGTCAGAAATCCCTTAAAAATCTCATCTCCATGTGACAAACAATGACCAAGGACCGATGGCAAACTGATTTTATCTACTCCCAACTCCTCATTAACAAAGTCTGGGTGAAGCCACAGCCTTTTAGCTGAGGGAAGGGCAGCTCTGGAAGTGGTTGAATTCCATGGGGCTCCAGCTGGGGCTCGCAGGGAGCCTGGGAGGGAGTGTTGCCATTGTAATGGGATTTCCCTCAGAGGAAAATTCCCCCTGCAATGCCCAGACACAGCAGAAAGCACAATTAACTCCACTGGAGGAGCCTTAAGCCCATTTTCCTTGAGTGTTGTGTAATTAAAACCTCAGCCTTGTTAATACATTAGTGAGATGTTTGCATATAATTCATCAAATGTTTATGAAAATGCGTAACAAATAATCCTGACAAACAAGTTGCTTAATTGAGAGAAGGGCTGGGAAGCCTTGTGAATTTTTAATAAAAAGGGGGAAGGAAGCACGCTACATTAATCAGATGAAGTTATCTCATTCAATATTTTCAAGTGGCTTCTCCAGTGCACATTTTATTTCATATATTGCACAAAAGGAACGTCTTGGTCCTCCAGTGAGATTTGCCTTGCTCCAAACAGGCCCTTGGCTGGAGGCATTCCCTCTGTTACTGATCAAAATCCCAACTTTTCATTCTCAGATAACAGCACCGAAGCCTGGCTGGGATTTTTCGCTTTGTGTGTGGGAAGAGGAACCTGAGTGTCCTTCTCCAGGTTGTAGAGAAGCAGTGGCGATGTCAGAACTGACAGCACAGAGCTGGGCTCCCATCCAACCCTGCCCTCTTGCAGCCACTGTCCCTTGTCCTGTCACTCCATGCTCTTGTAAAGTCCCCACCTGTTAGAAGCACGCTGTGACGGTGGGTTGGGAGATCTCTGCAGACAGGGCTGCTCTTGGAACACGTCATTTATTTGCAAGGGCCATGGGTGGCAGAGCCCTGCTCTCAGCTACCAGTCCAGCTGAGAGGGTTGTCCCAAGAGGACTGATTTCCTGTTACAGTAAGTTTTATCCCATTCTGTGTTGAATATTCTAATTTACAGTGACCAACCGGTGTGAGACACAAATCCTACAGAATTTACATACAGCCTATGAGAACTACTAGATTTACATAAGGGCTACATTCTAAACCTTAATGCTGATCTCTAAAATCCCCTCTTCCTGCCTTCTCAGCAGGCCCCTTCCCTCATGGTCAGAGGGATTGCCCAATATCCTGTCTTCTGCTCCAGCATGCCTCACATCTCAAAGACTACTGTCATTTCTATTTCACTGACAGGCTTGATGTTTTCAGAACCTGTTGCCAAGCAATCATATTTATAAGACTTCCCTGTGTCACCTTCCCCAACATCCACCCTTCCTGCAGGATTCTTTCCCACCACGTCCATCTCCACTTGGAGCAAGAGGCTGTGAGCCCACAGCTCCACGGGTCTCCCCATCAGCACAAGAAATCACCCCCAGGGAGTGAGATGCACCATGAGGAGAGGGGATCTGATCCCAGAGCAGCCCTGGTTGTTTCCTCCAGCTCCTCACCATCCATTGGGGTCACACAAACATTTAACCCTGGATCTAGGTGTCCCAAAGTGCAGCATTCATAGGTCAGCCTGAGCTTTCTCAGCCATTGGTTTGGTGTAAGTTTGTATGGACAGGAGAAAGAGTAAGGCTGGGAATGGAGGAGAGAGAAAGAGGGGAACAGAAGGAGAGAATGGAAGGAAAAGGAGGGTTTGGGATGGGAGAGGTGGAGATTCTCAGTGGGTGTTAACAGGAGGCAACAACATCTGGGGAGAGCAGAGGGTTAAACCTGCCCAGGTGTGGATCAGAGCACCAACACCACGCCTTGCTTTGGTCTCCTGGCAGATCCTCACGTCCTTCACGGTCTTTCTCCAGCCCCAGCTCCTGCCCTGGCTACTTCCACCCCACTCCTCGTGGCTCCTTCCATCCTGGCTGTGAGCAGGCAGGAAAGCTGCAACTGGGAACCTGAGGTGAAAATTGCTCAGCACCAACAAAGCTCACCCTGGCACGTTTGATTGCACTCCCCAAGTGCTCCGGTGAGCCAGTCAGGGATGAAGAAACAGAGACTCCATGGTTTAAAAAGCTCCCAGCCCAGAGTCAGCATTTCTGCCCTGCCCTGCCTCATGGATTATTCAGCGCAGGACTTGTTGATGCGCACTTATATTCTGCTCCCAGAGGAGTTGATGATCTTCCCTCCTCAGAACGGCCTCTCTGCTCTCTCCCCACCCCTGGGGGCTGTGCCCGGAGCAGGGCTGGGCTGGACTCACCACTGATGTCCAGGATGAGGATGGAGCAGGGAGCTCCTGCCCATGGCTGGTGCTTGTGGCAGCCAGGCAAGGACTGGGGGGCAGCGATGGGAGAGGGGTCTGTGGGAGAGAGAAAAGTGGGAGAAGTGCAGCGGGGAGTGAGTGGTGTTAATGAAATATTCAGCAGTGGTGGGCCTGAACGCATTGCCGAAATTGCAGAAGCAGAGATGATTAATATTTCACAGGGTAAGCTGCCACTTGGCTGCTTTCTGCACACAGATTCCACCCCCCCACACACACACACCCCTTCTTCCTCCTCCCCACCCTCCTCCAGCTCCCCCAAACTCTGCCTCCACCACTTCCCTGGCTCCAGCTGATGGCTCCCACCACGTCTGGAGAGGTTCCCCAGCCCCTCCGTGAGCTCTGCCCAAGGGACACCAGGTCCCAGAGTTGCCTGGTGGGAAAAGCACCAGGAGGAGGGGGAAGGGAGTCGGGGGAAAGCACATAATTTATTTTTCATGGGGATGGGAGAGAAGGTTGTCCTATTTAGTCACATTAGATGCTCTGTTAACACAACAGGAAGGGAAAAAAAGAAAAGGAGATGAATAAATGCTTGGAGCTGAAGAAGGTTGCTCCTGGTTTCTCTGGGAAAAGGGGCCTGGTCTTTCAGGGGTTAAGTGTTTTGGCTCTGGATGAGTCTCCCATGGGGTCTTCCATGTAGAGGATGGGCAGTTAAGGGGTCAGGGAATATGAGGCTCTTCATCAGCTGGTTGGGTGCAGGTGGAATGGCCCAAGGTGTGGGCTTGGGACATTTCCACCTCTCTGGTGTGGTGACAGGTGAGTCCCAGCAGATGGAGGAGCCCACTGTAAACATCCTCAGAAGTATCTCAGTGCTTGCCCTCTTGCAAACAAGAAGCTTTGGGATGACCTTATTGTGGCCTTCCAGGACCTGAAGGGGCTCCAAGAAAGATGGAGAGAGAATTTGTACAAGGACTGGAGTAACAGGACACAGGGAGTGGCTTCCCACTGCCAGAGAGCAGGGATGGATGGGGTATTGGGAAGGAATTCCTGGCTGTGAGGATGGGCAGGCCCTGGCACAGGGTGCCCAGAGCAGCTGTGGCTGCCCCTGGGTCCCTGGCAGTGTCCCAGGCCAGGTAGGGTGGGGGACTGGGAGCAGCCTGGGACAGTGGAAGGTGTCCCTGCCCATGGTACTGGATGAGCTTTAAAGTCCTTTCAACCCAAACCATTCCATGACTCTGGGACTCTCCCTGCCCATGGCGGATTCTTGTCGTACCCAACCAGCCTGGCAGGGGCACAGAGTTCATCCCAGCCATCCCTGCTGGAGCTGCTGCCCTGTCATGACTGGGGTTAACCAGGACAGATGCAGCACATGAAAATCAGATGTGGGCAAAGGCAGGACCGTCTGTGGCAGGAGGAGGAACCCTGTCCAAATCCCCAGGTCTGGGGAGAACAGACGCCTGGATTTCTATTGTGTAAGTGGGGATTTGTCCAGGGTGGTGGAGGAACAACTTGAATTAGAAAGGAATAAAGAGTGAATTCTTCCTTTCGTCCCAGGAGTGTTCCCTGCAGGGCAAAGGTCAAGTGTATTGTGTGGCAGTGTTTGGATTCAGAATAAAATAAGTGACAAGGGCGCAAACCTGGGGCATGCCCAGGGGCTGAATAAAGAGGAGTGTGGGTGAGGCAGCAGAAAGCACCCCCTCACCCTGGGGGTCATTTACATGTGCAGGAGGTGACCTGGTGACATGGTTCAGGGGACAGGGACGCCAATGTGAGGCATTTAAATGCTGCCCTGGGTATATTCAGCTATTGATAAGAGCAGATTTCTGAGCACAGCAATAGGGGAAGTGACCAGCTCCTCTGGAAAAGGGAGACTATGCTCAAAGAGTTGGCTGGAATTTACTCTCATCTCTATTCTCCACTTCTCCATGGAAACTGGGGGCTTTGATGGCTTCCCTTCAGATTGTCCCCCTATCCCATGTGGATTCTGTAGGCAGAGTTCAGTCCTTAGTTCCTGAAGAGGGTTCAGCATAAAGCCTGAAATGCTGGTTGGGATGGGATTTGTCCACACCTTTTGTAGAGGGAGAACTTCCTAACTCAATGAAATTCTGATAAATTATGGTGATGACCTCAGGAAGTTCATCCTTTCTTGTGAAGCTGGATCAAACCTAAGCTACATCCAGCTAAAAATCTGCTCTTCAGGACCTCCTGCCTTCCCCACCATCTGTGCCCAGCTCAGTTCAGGGCTGGTGCCCAGATGGACACCAGCATCAGACCCTGCACAGCCTTGCAGTGTGGCTTCAGGCTTGAGTCTGAAGAACTCCTTAGACTGTTGACTGATTCCACTGATTTATTGATTAGTCAAGAGCTTTGGAGGTTCTCTTCTCTTCCTGAACTCAGATTGAGAGACCTTTTCTTAGAGCTCAGGTTCGTTGGGGCTGCTCAATAGCAAAACCAGGTTTGAGCAGCAGGCTCTGGTCTGGGGCGGGATCTGGGTTTGGGATTTTAGTTTGGAGCTGTTCCATGCTGGGACACAGCTGTTCCTGGAAAATTGGAGATGTTCTTCAGAGATGGGCAGAGGAAATTTGATGGAATAAATGATGTAGCAGTATTTCACCCATCTGCCTCAAAGCCACAGGAATATTTGGTGTCAGGGCAGCTGAGCTGGGTCTAAACAGCATCAAAACTCCTCAACTCAACCATGACCTCACATAAATCCTTCATCCTTCCTTTTGATTGCATCCTGAGATCTTTTGTTCAGGTTCCCTGTCTATAATGCCATCAATTCCCTTGGAAACTGTTCAGTGACTGTGGGAAAAAAGACAAAATTCTGCTCATGGGATTCTCCTCCTGCCTGGGGTGAGCTGCAGCCCCAGAGGGGTGGGGTGGGTCTTGGTTTGGAAACCTCGTGCCCAGGTTTTATCAGGACACATTGAATCAGACTCTTGGAGACCTTCATTGAGAGAAGCCCCAGGCAATGCCTGACAAAAATCCCCAGTTTAACTTCCCTGGCCACAGCAACAGAAGAATGTTTGGGAACAAAGGATGTGCCTTTGCCCCGAGTGCCAGGCCTGGCACTCATCGTCAATAATGGATTACCCCAACAATTCCCAGCCGTGAGGGAGGCTCTGCTCCCTGCTCAGATCATTCCCCTCCCTGAGAACAGGAGCTATTGATTTTGATAGTGATGCTTCCTCGCCACTGGAAGGGCCACACCCCACCCTCATCGCTGTGACACCAAGCTCCCTCCTCATCTTCTCCAGGGACAGCCCTCCTGTGCTCCCAGACTGCCACTGACCTGGGGACGTTTCCCTTTTCCCACCAGGAATTCTGCCAGCTTTGCAATTCAGTGTTGCTGTCACAGTTTCTCCTGAGGGAGCAACACGCAGCGCCTCTGGAGAAGGAAGAAGAGCAACTTTTGGTCTTGTTCATGGAATCACAGATGGTGGAATTCCAGGATGGTTGGCTTGGAAGATGCTTTAAAGCTCGTCTCCTTCCTTGCCATGGGCAGGGACACCTGGAGCTCCAAGCTCCATCCAGCCTGGCCTTGGACATTGCCAGGGATCCAGGGGCAGCCACAGCTGCTTTGGGAATCTGTGCCAGGGCCTGCCCACCCTCCCAGGCAGGAATTCCATCCTGAGGGATGCCACAGAGCCTCTGGCTCTCCACAAGCCCGGCTGCCTGCCATGAGCAGCGCGGTGATTTCCAGAGATCCAGGTAATACCTGCAATCTGTGCTCGGAGCCAGGTGGTGAGAGGAAATCCAGTCACTTGACACTGGCCAGCGAGTGAGGATATGGATTTGTCAATATTTGGCTTTAATTAATCAAGTCATTATTAGTTAATTAAGCCATAATTAACTAATTAATTAATTCAATTAATTAAGTCAAAGTTGTTTCATTAATATAATTTTGAATGGATTCCCTGCAAATCCTTTCTGGGGGAACTGATTTTACTGCAGGGTAACTGAGGAGGGGCTGGGATCCCAACACAGGAGAGTGAAAACCAGCAGGACCGGGTGAAACCAGCTGAAATATCCCACTGCTCTGCCTTTTCCTCCTGGGAATCTGGCTCTTCCCTGTCAGGACTTGGGGAGTTACAAAACCCCCAACCAAGCTCTTTTTGGTTTTGTTACCCCAGTGATTCCTGTCCAGAAACTACAAGGAACAAGTTACTTATTTTAACCAAGAACTGGATGATGCTTCCTGGTTTTCCCTCGGCTGGGACAGGGATCATACTGGAAAAGCTGCACTATCCCCAAGCCCAGGCTTTGATCCAGGAAAGGCCTTTTCTTCTAGACCAAGCTGGGAGTTTAACTTGGCAAATACCAGCTGACATGAGCTCCTGGGTGTTCCCAAACCACTGAGTGCCATTCCCCATCCCTGGCAGTGTCCAAGGCCAGGCTGGATGGGGCTGGGAGCAGCCTGGGATGGTGGAAGGTGCCCATGGCAGGAGTGGAATGGGATGAGCTTTAAGGTCCCTTCCAACCCGGTCATTGTGGGGTTCTGTTTGGGATTCAATTATTTCTTTTCTGTTTCTTTTCTGACCCAAGTGGCAAAGGCTGCAGACTTCCAGACCACAGGGTGGTCTTTTGGGTTGAGGTGTGTTGGCATCCTCACTATGGGCTGGGACAGTCCAGCAGTGGGAATTTCCCATTAACCCTTTATCCAGTTTTAATCTGCTCTTTTATCACATCACCCCATCCCTCTGAAGTCCCTTTGGTTGTTTCTAGAGCTGAATATCTGCCAACAATTCCCATTTTCTCCCTTCTCGCTCACGCCCACAATCCAAATGTTCCATCACCTAGCCCCCAGTATGTTTCCCTTTCTATTTGTGTCTTCTTGGGTTAAAAACAAACCAAGAGGTTCCTGCAATGACACTCCTGCCCTGGAAACCACCACAACCAAACCATAAGTTCCCCCTTGCTTGGAGCCAGTTGATGCTAGAATGGTGCTCACCCCAGTTTGAATTCCAGTAAATAATTGAAATTTTTGCTCCTACTCTTTTATTTCGTGCATTTCTAAAAATAACAACTTAAAAATTAACCAAATCAGGTCGCTGGGCTGCCCAGTGAGGTGTTGTGTGCAGCAAAATAACCAAGTGTAAATAACAATGTGAGGAGAGATTGGGGTGAGGATGTCCTCTGCCCCGGGGTGGCTGCAGAACTGAGGAGGGGCCATGAGGAGATTCCTGCATTCCCACCCCCACACCTTTGGCATTTTGTCAAGACAGGACCAGCCTCACTGAATCCTGTGGATCACAGATTGTGCAATTTATTGAAATTGTGCTTCAGCCAAACACAAACTGTGGGACTCAGCTCAGGGGCAGCCCTATGGTCTGTGAGGCAGAAAAGACTGGGGTATCTCCCAGTTTCTGGGAAATGCAGGCTTTTGTTGCAATTCCTGGAAGAACAACCCTTTGGCAGGTGGTTTTTTCCATCTGTCTCACACTTCAGTCCAAGGTGAGTTAATCAGCTCTGGGCAGCACTGCTGTCCCTCTCCATGGGACAAAGGGATGCTGGGGCTCAGATGCCTCACTTTTGGGTGGATGGAGCTGTGGGAGGCCTTAGGGAAAGGCTCTGCTTTGCAGCCTCCGTGTTGGAATCGATTGGGAAGATGCTTGATGATACCAGGATTGTGACCTGTCCCAGCAGGTGAAGCCACCTGGTCATCCAGAGAAGCAGCTGAGACACCTGTGCCATGGCCAGAACAAGAGGCTGGGGTCCCCATCAGACTCAGAAGGTCCCCAGAACTTCCTTCCCTTTGGATGTCTGTGGAGTTCGGCCATTTCTCACAACAACCCCCTTTAACCACCCGTGAAACCCCCCTCACCCCTCATGATGCTTTCCTTCCATCGTCTCCCAGCACATCTGTCACATCTGGAGACTCCTTCTGTCCACACCAGCAGTGTGAGTTCCAGCCAGGTGCTCTTTGGTGGTCTGGTCACCTGATTCATGGAATCACAGATCATGGAGTTCCAGGATTCTCTCCAAAAAGTGCAGGCTAGTGGCAAACAGATGGACCAGGGCTCAAGCTGGAGGTCAGATGTGGGATGTGCTGGGTCAGGTCAGGTGTGGGATGTGCTGGGTCAGGGGTGTGGGATGTGTTGGGTTAGAGGTGTGGGATGTGCTGGGTTACAGGTGTGGGATGTGCTGGGTTACAGGTGTGGGATGTGTTGGGTTAGAGGTGTGGGATGTGCTGGGTTAGAGGTGTGGGATGAGCTGGGTTAGAGGTGTGGGATGTGTTGGGTCAGGGGTGTGGGATGTGCTGGGTTAGAGGTGTGGGATGAGCTGGGTTAGAGGTGTGGGATGAGCTGGGTTAGAGGTGTGGGATGTGCTGGGTTAGGGGTGTGGGATGTGTTGGGTTACAGGTGTGGGATGAGCTGGGTCAGGGGTGTGGGATGTCCTGGCTTAGGGCAGCTGTAGGATGTGCTGGTTTCACCCTTCTTTCTCCTGTTGCTGTGGGACAAGGTGAGGCAGAGGATTCACCTCACCCTTCTGGGTGCTCCTGGGATCCCTCACCTTCCCAAAGGATCCCATGGCAAACCCTGGAGAGCCCCTGACCCTGGGCATGTGCCCCCCACCCCAGAGGTGTCCTCTCCCCCAGCCTGACCAGGAGCACTGACCACCTCTCCTGCTGGAAGCAGCTGGATTTTGGCCGGCTCCTACAAGGGAAAGCAAAGCCTTTTTCTTTCCCCTTCTTCTTCTCCTGCTGCATTTTGATGGGGCTGGAGATCTCTCGGAGGAAGACGCTTTTCCCTTTTTATCAATTAGGAGCACACACGCGGCTCCCTGGCTCTCTCCCACCCCTGCTCTGCTTTCCTCCCAGCTCCCCTTGGCTGCCGCTCGCAGACAAAGATGTGTGAGTTCTTTGATCTGCCTGGCAGCCCCCACTGGGGGATTGGCTCGGGGGTTAATTACACACAGCCCGGCTCCGGCTGTGGCACGGGGCGGTTCGGCTGGAGAGGGAGCTGTCCCTTCTCCCCGCCAGCTACAAACTTCAAGGGGCCAGGAGGGCAAGGAAGGTACCACTGAAACCCCTTTTGATATGACAAACGGGCTCCTTGCTTGGCTCTCTGGTTCTTGTTTTGTTTGTCTAACTGGTGTTTGAAATATGGATGAGCTCTCAGTCCTGAGGGTGCAGCCACTGTCTTAGAAAAACCTTGTCTTCTCCCCCCATTTCCCATCCCTGCCTGGAGTTCAGCTCTGTCCCTCTGTCTGTCATTCCCATCCATGTGTCCTTGGCCAGGAGCCCTCTGATTCAGCCCATTCCCAAGGGGATGCAGGGGCTGGAGCCTCTCTCATTCCACAGTTGAGTGCTCTGCAGCAGTGACAGAACCAGGGAGGCTCCACCACCACCAGAGGAACACCTTGGGAGCTGATGGCTGAGAAGTGGGATCTTTGCATTCCCTCCTTCTCCCTGTGCCTGCCTTGCTCTGGGATTATCTTCTTGATTTCCCCCTTTTTTTCTTTAAAGCCATTTAAATCCCTCTGTACCTCAGTTTCCCAGTCTCCTCAATAAAGGCAAGGAATATTTATCCCCTCCTCAGGGCTGGATTGAGGCTGATTGATTTGCTTGTCCAACATCCCGAGCAAAGCAGTGCCGTGGAGGAGAGCTCCTGGCGTAATCCCCCCACATTAGGAAAATCCTTCCCAAAAGGAGCTTACACAGATGCTCCAGGGCAGGATGTGCTTGGATTTCAGTGCTTTTCCAGTGGCTCACCAGCCCCTCCATTGCCTTCTGGGCTTCCACACGGTGTCCAAGTGTGGGACAGTGGGAATTCTGGGCAATGAGGTCAGCCCTCAGTGAGATCAGAGCTGGGAAGCACTTTGTGTCTTCAGTGGCATCACCTCACAGAGCACAGCTCAGGTGGCCCTCAGAGCAGGTTTAGGGCAAGATCCAACTTCCCCATATAAAATGCTTTTCTGCTGCGGTACAGAACCAGCTCCACTTCCTGTCAGTGGAGAAAAACCCATGATTTGCAGTAAAACTTGTCTGACTTGAGGATTTGGACCGGGCCGACACGTGGGAGGGGTGACAGAGCTTGGGCCCAAGCAAGCTGAGGACACACAGCTGCATTTCTCCCTGGCAGGAGGAAGTTCCAGTTGGCTTCTGCATGGACCCTTGGGTGGATCCCAAGGCCTTCCACACCACCATGGCCTTTGGACTTCTTCTTTGACCCCAGTTTGCACAGCAGATATTGATCTTCTTGGATGAACCACCAAGGAACTGTAGGTCATCATCCTTCTCACCACCACACACTGCTGGGTGGAGACACAGCTCAGCTAGCTCAGCTCTTTCTCCATCCATCCATCCATCCATCCATCCATCCATCCATCCATCCATCCATCCATCCATCCATCCATCCATCCATCCATCCATCCATCCATCCATCCATCCATCCATCCATCCATCCATCCATCCATCCATCCATCCCATCCTTCCATCCATCCATCCATCCATCCATCCATCCATCCATCCATCCTTTCATCTCCCCATCGGTGTTGCTGTCCCCAAACTCCACATGTCCCTTTGAAAAGCTGCTCTGTGGGCAGGGGACTCATCTGGAGATGGCACTTGAGAGGTGGCAGCCACCCCTGGAGCCCTCTCTGCTCTTTCTCGAAAGGTCAAATGCCTGGACAGCCCAAGAGCCTCAGAGAAAGCCCCTTCCCCTCCTCAGTCCTGGCCCTGCTTGTGGTGTCACCATCTGCTGCCACCCTCTGCCTCCTGGCTCTCTCCCCAGCCACCCCACAAGAGAGCAAAGGAGAGGAAGTTCCTTCCAAACTCCTCTGGTGCAAGAGAGGGAAAAGATCCCTTCAGGGATATTTTTCCAGCATCAAGTTCACATCACACTTCCTTGCAGGGCTTTTTCTAATCTTGGATCAACTTTACCCATCTCCCGCTGGCACTGAAGGGAGATGCTGCAATAGAAGGGGATACAGCGTGTCAGGAAACTAAAATTCACAGCAGGGAAGAGTTTGGCTTTCTCAAAGCAGCTCTAGGAGAAGTGGGGTCTTCCCCAGAACTTGTTAAACACTCACTGTCTGAAGGGGCTTCCCCTCTCCATTTTCTGAGGGATCATTTCACAACCCAAATTCAACCCTCCTGCTCCTCTCCCTGGCCCCAGGGGCAGGTCTGGGTGAAGGTGCTCTGGGTTGACCACTTTTTTATGGAGAGGTCCTGTCAGGGTGGTGGAGGTCTGCCAGAGCCCTGCAGGACCCGCCAGCTGCCTCCAGGATCCCTCAGAGGGTCACTGCTCACATGGGGGCTCAGCCAGGTGCTTTTATTCATTTCCTCCTTTAATGTTTCTCCTCAAGTCATCTGTAAATGAAACAACACATCTAAAAAGTTGATTTTTACTGGGCGTTTTACTCATTTACTTGATTTTTTACATGTTTTCCTTGGCCAGGGGACCTCCATGCCTCCGGAGGAGCTGGAGCAGGGAGGCAGAGGGGGATCTGAGAAGTCACCTCAGAACTCTGTGCTTGGGCAGAGCCATGTGAGAGCAGGTCTCCAGGACTTGGCCATGTGCGTGGGAAGCCACAGCCACCAAAATGGGCTTTTGGGGACACGTGGGGGTCAGCAGTGCCCACGGCAGCAGCTCTGTTGTGCTGAAACAGCCCTGGAAGCTGCTCTTGTGAGACACCACCAAGCTGTTCCTGGGGCTGCCTTCCCTGGAAGGAGCTGGAGCCTCTCCCTCGTGCTCTCCCAAGCCCCAGCTTGTGCTCAGAGATGTCTCAGCACCCCCAGGCACTGCTGCACGTGCTCTGTGACGGGGGGACAGGAGCTGGGGACTCCCTGAGCAGCAGCACCCCTGGGCAGGGGCCATCCGGGGAGGCAATGGTTAATCTCCGGAAGCCTTCAACCCTGGTGGGCTTTTCCCCCGGAATAATGAGAAGCGGAGTGTGCACATGGCAGATTATCACCTGTTTATTTTTTCATGAGGCTCCTCCACTGTGTGTCACTCTCGTGTCACCATCCGTAAACACACTGATTCCACCATTCCCGGGAACGACGCTCCCGCTCCTCGCTGGATCCCGGTCCCCGGGGGCCTTGCAGTGATGGGGCGGGCTCAGAGCTCATCCCCCGGCTCTGCTTCTCTCCTCCTGCAGGATACACCCCTCCTCTCCCTCCTTTTTTTCCTTTCCTCTTTCGCCTTGCTCATCCCATGCTCCACCTCCCCGTCCCAGGGAGTTTTCTGGTCCCTGCCCAGAGGAGCAGGTGAGGAATGTCACAGCTGTCCCCTCCCCAGACATCCCCTGCCGTGCAGCCACACTCCACCAGACCCCTCGTGCTCGAGGAGCATCCCTGCATCCCTCCCGGGCACAGGGGTGCTCCTCAGGGAGCGCTCCTGCAGGAGCTTCCAGCACGCAGCGGTGACAAGAGGTGGCTGTGCCCTGCGGGTGTGCACCTGCAGGGGGGATTTGCCTCATCTCCCCTAAAGGTGTGCAGGAAATAAAACCTGCTTTTCCTGGCATCATCTGGGGGAGCAGTCACTGCAGAGACATCCCGAGGGGGGCCCTGGGGATCTCCGTGGAGCTGTTTCTCCCTGGATGAGGAGGGAAGCAGCTGCCTCAGAGCCCTCCCCATTAACCACAGGAGGGGGATAATTCCCTCGGGGATCTGCTGGGGTGGCTTCCCCTCACACAGCAGCGTCTGGGGCACCTGCACATGGCGCTGCTCCAGGAGCAGCCTGGAATGGGAATCAGGTACCGTTCTAAGTCTGAAATCCACAGATCTGTGCGCTGGGAGAAGCTCAGGGGAGCTGAATGTGATCACACAGGTGTTGGCAGAGTTCACCTGCTCTGAGGGGACTTTCCATTTCGGGATTCTGTGATACAACCTGGGAAGGTGCAAGAATGAAGAGAATAAGGATGGAGATGGATTTAGGGCTTCACCGAGGATGAAGACAGAGGAATTCCAAGGCACACAGACTCCCTGCCCAGGAGCATTATAAATGTTGAGAATCGGTGGCAGGATCCTCCTGGGACCTCCCAGCTCCTGTGGAAACAGGACTGAGGGACACAATGAGCTCAGAGAACTCCTTCAGAGCTGTGGAATGCACAGGAAAAGTCCTGCCTGCCTCCCTGGTCTGAGGGAAGGGATCCAGCCCTGAGGACTTCGTTCATGGAGAGAAGCTGCAAGGCTGAGCTGCTTTGGAGAACAGTGGGTGGATGGATGGATGGATGGATGGATGGATGGATGATGCCCATGGCACAAATCTCACATGGTGCTGCCAAGGCCAGTGACCCCACCAGGCTCTCACAGTGCATACCAGGCAGTCTCCAGGGACTAGGGACACTGGGAAGGGGAATATCAAGAGCAGGATGTGGGAAAGAGGGACAGGGAGGTGATGGAGGAAAGGAAGAGGATGCAGAAAAGAGAAGGAAGGGAAAGCAGGGAGGAGAGTGAGAATCCACACTGGAATCCGGAATTGAATTTTTTGTCCCAGAAGCCACCCAGTTTTTAGCAGTCCTTTTCTGTCTTTAATGAATTCTGGTTCCTTTCCCCCTGCCGACCCCAGCGAAGATGGAACATTTCCAAGAGCAGGAGGGAAGCAGCGGCGCGAGGGGCTTGGAAATCAAATTTAAAAGAAAAAAAAAAAATTACTCCTCTTTAAAAGTCACTTTGCATCCCCTCCCCGAGCGGGAAGGGAGCACGGGTCATGTCAGAGCCCTCCGCCGCTGTGCCTCGCCTTTGCCGCCGCGCTAATGACACTGGGAATATGCTAAGGAGCTGCCTGCGAGGGGCTTTTCTAATGCGGTCACTTCCTGGGACCTCAAAGAGGCTTTAATTGCCGGGCTGCGGCGCTGGCAGGTGTGCTTGTCATGTCTAATCAGCGCGCCCGGCGCACGGCGCGCCCGCGCCGCCAAAGGGCGATGCTGCCGCTCCCCCTCCCCGCCTCGCCCCCGGACCCCCCAACTTTTCAACCATTGCACACCTGTCAAAATGATTATGGGAATGAGTCTCCATCACGGGCAGACAGAGCAGATTTGAAGGAAATCCTCTTTCTCTCTCGCTCTCGCCCTTTCTTTTTTGTGTGTGTGGTTTTTATTCTGGTGCTCGCGTTCGCTCGGCTCGGGAGGGATTAGGGGAAGGGGGGAAAAATCCCCCCGGTAAATGGACCCTCAACACGCATTGTTGCCGGTGGGGATTTTTTCTGCGGTACATTCTGGAGTCAGAGCAAGGTCTCCACGCCAGGAGCTTCTGGATGAAGCTGTAAGGAAGGGAACAAGGCAACCCCCGCGATAAGCAGCAGGTTCCTGGGACGTCACGGCTCTTGCACACCCAAAAACACCCACAGCACACAGCCAGTCACTGGTGCAGTCCCCCAGCACTGCCACACACACAAACAGCTACAACTGGTGGTGTCCCTGTGTCCCCGTGGCTCGGGAGGGCACAAAGACACCCACGCTGCCACCTGCACACACTCACACTCACACTCACCCATCAGCACAGCCCAAAGCCTGTGCACTGACCCTCTCCCAGCAGAAACCCCAGCTCAGCCCCGCACGTCCTGTCACAGAATCACACACTGGGTAGGGTTGGGATGGACCTCAAAGAGCACCCAGTTCCTCCTCTGCCGTGACAGGGACACCTTCCACTGTCCCACATTGCTCTAACCTGGCCTTGGACATTTCCAGGGATGGCACAGCCACAGCTTCTCTCAACTCAGGGCTTCCCCACCCTCACAGGGGACAATTTCTCCCTAATATCCAACCTAAAGCTGTGTCCTGACAGTTTGGAGCCGTGTACCTCCCACCACACAGCTTTCCTCACACTTTGGTGATTTTAAACAAGCTGATGATGCTCTCTCATTAAAATCCTTGCTGAGCAGCACTCAGCAGTGAGCTGAGCCCTCAGGATGTGCCCAGCAGCTCTCCACAAGGACCCTGAGCTCAGCCATGTCCCCACCTCAATGCCACTGCCTTCCCAGGGGCTCCCAGACTTTACTTTCCAGGATCAGGGAGTAATGCAGGCTGGAGGGAGCCTCCTGGGGTCTCCAGTCCAAACTCTTGCTCCTCAGGGCTTCATCCAGGCAGTGTTGAGTTCAGCTCTCCTGGGGAACCGTAAGGTGATTTTTACAGAATTGTGGAATCACTGAGGTTGGAAAAGCCCTCAGAGACACGGAGTCCAACCATTCCCCACCACTGACCATGTCCCCAAGTGCCACATCCACACGTTTTTTCCAACACTTCCAGTGATGGTGACTCCACCCCTGCCCTGGGCAGTCTGTGCCAGGGCTGAAAAACTTCGGTGAAGAATTTGTTGTTAATACCCAATCTAAACCTTAGGCCCAGTCTGAACTTCTCTTGTTTCATCTCATTCCCTCTGTCTCTTGTCCTTTTCCAGTGGGAAAAAATAGAGGACTTTTGATGGGAAGCTTTAGGCACAGTTTCCTTCTTGGTGGCCCAGCTCACCATTCAACCCCACACCTCTTACCAGTCCCAAGAACAGAAGAAAAGAGGAAAAATAAGGAAAAGAGAATCTCCCCATGCCTAAGGAAAGGAAAAATGGGGGAAAGAAAGAGAAAACACAAGTCAGGAGAGAAAAGCTCATTTTGTCTATTGAAAAGATTCTATTTAATAAAAAATTGATTATATTTTAGTGGCTGTTCCCCTTAAAATTATTCCCATCCCTCTGCTTTTCATCTGACTTGGCTCCTTTCAATCAAGACTTTCCTGGGATCCACCAGAGGCTCCTGCACGTAGCCCCTTTTGAAGCGTGAGGGAAGGGTTTGTCCTAAATAAATAACAAATAAACTAAATTCTTTCTTCGTTTTGTTCCTATAAGGAATAATGCAAAGGGTTTCAAAGGAGAGGGAGAAGGAGCAAAGAGAACAAAGGGTCTCAGCTCCATCCTGGGAGCACAGATACAAAAATCCCGCAGGTCAGCCCCTGACTTCTCTGGGCAGCCTGGTCCAGGGCCTTCCCATCCTGGCAGGGAGGAATTTCTTCTCCACCCTAAGCTCCTGTTCACCTGACTGGTTCCAATCTCTGTCCTCAGCCCAGCAGATGCAGCTTTGCTTTGGCTCCCAGATACCCCAGATTTTGAAGGAAGAGAAATCCTGTGGAAGGAAGGAATGCAGACACACGTCCAGGCCATGCAGCAAAGGGAAGCACCGAGCCCACATCCCCCCAGTCCTGTTCCATCCTGCTTTGTCCAAGTGAGCCAGCTCGTCCATCAGGATCAGACAAACCCCTCATGGACTCCCACATCTGGTCCTACAAATTGATTTCTGCAGCTGTGCCACCCTCTTGTCAGCATCTGTCTTGTTCTTGCCCTGCTGGATCAACCAATTCCTTGGGAAGTCCTGGCTGCTTTCACTGCAACTCCACAGGGTGAGAGTGGACAAAAGCACAACCCAAAGGGTTTTTAGCCAGGCCTCACCTCGCTCCATGCCCTGTGATTTATTTAAAAGCAGCTTGGGAAATATCTCTAGCAAACACCTGTCCCCAAACTGCACCTCTCAGCCATTCAGCTGGAAGATGCTGCAGCCCATGCATGTCATCCTGCCCTTCAAATTTTCATCACAACCCTCTGAAAACAGGGGCTCAGAGAGCTGAAATGAAAGTCATCAGCCCCAGTTAATTCCTTAGCAAGGTCCTGGTGCCATCCTTGGGACGCACACTTGGATGTTCTCTGCCAACAGTGTCCTTAAAATGCCAAAGGGCTGGAGGAAGGGATTTAGCAGGGCATGGAGCACTGCAGGAAGTCTCCCTTGCTCTGAGACTGCTCTGCTGGGAGCAGCTCCTGGCTCCAGACAGCTCAGCCCAGCTTTTATTGGGAAATCAGGGGGTCAAGGGACCCCAGGTCAATCCTGAGACACTTGGGGCAACCTGGGAGGGCGAAAAGCTGATGTTTGTGAGGGAGTTCTTGGCTTGGAACAGCCCATGGAATGAGATGTGGCAACCTGCTGGTTCCATGTGAGGGTGAGGGCAGAGGGAGCTGTTGGACTCACAGCTGGCCATGGAATCGGGGAATCATGGAATGGTTTGGGTTGGAAGGGACCTCAAAGCTCATTCCATCCCACCCCTGCCATGGGAGGGACACCTTCCACTGTCCCAGGCTGCTCCAAGCCCTGTCCAACCTGGCCTGGGACACTGCCAGGGATCCAGGGGCAGCCACAGCTGCTCTGGCCACCCTGTGCCAGGGCCTGCCCACCCTGCCAGGGAACAATTCCTGCCCAAGATCCCATCCAGCCCTGCCCTCTGGCAGTGGGAAGCCATTCCCTGTGTCCTGTCCCTCCATCCCTTGTCCCCAGTCCCTCTCCAGCTCTCCTGGAGCCCCTTTAGATACCAGAAGAGACTCTGAGATGTCCCCAAACCCAGGCTGAACAACCCCAGTTCTCCCAGCCTTTCCCATAGCAGAACTGCTCCATCCCTCTGATCAAATCTGGACTCTCTCCAGCAGCTCCAGGTCCTTGCTGTGCTGGGCCCCAGGGCTCTGCAGGTGGGATCTCACCTGTGGGGACACTTTGGGAGCAGCTGGAGCCATGGGAGGAGCAGCCCCAGCACCAGAACTCTTGTGCTGGTAAAGTTCAACCATGAAGTGACCCCAGCTCTGAACCTCAAGCCTCTCCCCTCACCTTGCTGGCACCTCTCAGGCTGGCACTCAGATCTTGGGATGCAACCATAGCAGGCTCCCAGGCAAGGTCTGGACCATTCTAGAAGGAAAAAATGCCTGGGAAGGACTTTCCAGCTGCTCTGGGGGCCAAGGCAGGGAAGGGCTGAGAGAAGAGGGCGGCCCTGGAGCAAAGAGAGGCCAGTGCCCGAGGGCAGGGCTGGTTTTCTGCACCAAAAAGCAGCACTGCAGGCTGAGCCCAACTGCACCGAGGTGCTGGCAGCGTGTCAGCGCTGCAGAAAATCAGCAGAGGTGAAGATGATGTTAATTTGTACGCACACAGGGGCATCGGGAGCACTGGAAGCAGGGCAGGGAGAGAGGGAGGCAGGAGCAAAAGAGGAGGAGGAGGGAGAAGACTTGCACACGAAAATGTTGGGTTTATGTGTGTGGGGGGGGTCCATTTCCAAAGCAAGAATACAAATGATCCCAACAAAGCCCAAGCTGTCCTGAAACCCTGTAGCCAATTAGTGCACATCAATAATTAATCAGCTCTCGCTATTGTGCAGCCCGGCCTGTGCTACCCCAGCCCCTGCCACACTCACTCTTTCCCATCACAGACACACTGTTATGACACATAATGATATTGTCCATGAATAATTTAGAGCAGTTTTTCTCCTCTTCTCTCTCTGTCTCACTCTCTCCCTGTGCCCTTATTAGCAGAAAATGTGGAACAAATTCTGGGAGGAGGTGAGCAAGGAGCTCCTTCTCGGAGGTTGCTGGAGGAGCAGCCTGGTTCCTGCGTCCCCAGGCAGCTGGAAACCAGTGACCAACACTCCACATGGCTTGGGGTGGCCTTGCCTTGCTGGAAGGGCTGGGCAATGAGCTGAGGGGGAAGCTTGGCTTGGAAAAGCCCATGGAAGCAAAGACTGAACCATCTTCAATGTCAGGGCTGAGCTTTACCTCCATCCCTTCCAGGCTGGGCTTTACCTCCATCCCTACCAGGCTGGGCTTTACCTCCATCCCTTCCAGGCTGGGCTTTACCTCCATCCTTTCCAGGCTGAGCTTTACCTCCATCCCTACCAGGCTGGGCTTTACCTCCATCCCTTCCAGGCTGAGCTTTACCTCCATCCCTTCCAGGCTGGGCTTTACCTCCATCCCTTCCAGGCTGAGCTTTACCTCCATCCCTACCAGGCTGGGCTTTACCTCCATCCCTTCCAGGCTGAGCTTTACCTCCATCCCTTCCAGGCTGGGCTTTACTCCCATCCCTTCCAGGTTGAGCTTTACCTCCATCCCTACCAGCTGGAACTCCACTTCCATTCCCATTAACCAAAGTGTTAATTATTACAGCTGACTGATCCTTGTGCTGATCCCTCCATGAGATTATGGGACAAACAGTGGTGGAAGCTCAGATCTCAAAACTCAGTTTTGGACTAAACTGAGTCCAAACAGGGCAAACACTGAATTTGAACTGGTTTTCTGCTGGCTCCACTCTTCTTCCACTCCTTGCCTCCTATCAGCCACTTTTGACCTCATGTCTGGCAGGCTCTGCCCTCCTCATCAATGACTTCTGGAGCTGTTGGCTGAAGTCAGGCTTGTGGGTTAGGAATCTCAGGGATTATAATGTCCCTATGGAATAAAGATGGATATAGAGGAGAGGGACTGAATCAGCACCAGTTTTGTGGGAACTGCAGAATGGGATTAGTGCAACTCCTGGTTGTCCTTGCCATGGATGTCAAGGGAAGGATTAATTAACTCTATCAGTTATTCTTCTGAAATTTGCAAAAGGATTTCTTCCAGCGTTTCTGTCCCCAAAAGCAGAGATTTTTTTGGCTAAAATGAATTGGGGAAAAAAATGTTTGTCCTGAACCCAAGCACTAGAGTGTAGGACATTCAGGTGCCCTCTGCCATTACTCATCTATGGTCAATAACCCAAACTTGCCATCCTGGCATTCCTACCTGACTATGGATGGCACTGTGGGCTCCAGTCAGCTGCTCTGTCCTGCACACCTGGAGCACCTGGAACCTGCTCTCATTGGGAATGAAGCCTGGGAGTCGAGCTCCAGAGGTGTCTGTCCTGCTGGGCCTCCAAAATGTTCCACAGATGATGATCTGGTGTCTTCAGGTCTGGACGTTCCAGACCTCAATGTTTTCTTTAGGAACCGAACTTGACCTGAGCTGTTTGAAGTGAGAATCCAGAGCCAGGCCATCCTTCTGGAAATCAGGCAGCCCTGAGGCTGGGGCCCTTCCATGGGACGTTTGGCAGGACTTTGGGGAAGTTTGATTTCCAAACCTGGAGAACTCAGCGTGCCCCCAGAACCTGAGGTGTCCCAGCAGTGCAGCACAGGGGACAATCCTGCCCTGGGCCTGTGGCCACACTATTTTTGACACAAAAATCTCTCTTGTCACATGCTGTCACAACATCCAGATGGCCCCTGTGGTCCCTGTGGTCCCTGTGCCCCGTGGGCACTGTTTGGTTTTATTTCCATGCTCCAAGCTCATGTCTGTTTTATCCATGGGGTTCCATCTCCTGGATTTGTGGTGCTGGAACGATCCCAGCAGCTCTGTCCTCTCCTCCACATCCCCAGCACAGCATCAAGGACCCCCCATCCTGTCCTGAGATCATTACTATTGGCAAAATAATTGCAGCAACAAAATGAGGACTAAAAGCCTTGTATGCTGCCCTTTCATCCCGGCTCTGCCTTCCTAATGTGGATTTTAAAGAGAACATGAAGAAGGGGAAGGAATCCAACCCCTCTCCATGTCTTTAGCAGGGCTTTACTGGCCATTTTCACACTATAAAGCTCCAACATTCTTTGAGTTCAGGAGGGTTTTGAAAGTTTCTTTCTGAAGCAATGACTGTCAAAGTTGGTTATTGATTGAGGCTGGGGGATCTGAGAGCTGCACGAGGAAAACTGACTGATTATTCCACCCCTTCCTCTCTTCTTTCCCTTTCTTTTCTTTGCAGCAGGACTGGATTGATCGACGCTGTCTTCACTGTCTTCCCTTCTCCTTTTTCTCTCCTCGTTCCTATTGGGGATTCCTGATTAAACTATGGCAGGGCTCAATTGATCCTCTGCAACTCTCCTGCTCCTCGTGAGGAGGAAAAACTGCCCAGCTGCATAAATCGGGAAGCAAACACAGAGAGGAGAGGCAGGGAGGGAAAATCAATACAGCTACAACCGATCCTGCAGATAAATGAGAGGGAGGATCCCTGGCAGCAGCTCAGCAGCAAAGTTCCGTGAGTCCGGGATGGGCTCCAGAAGAGATGGAGCATCTTGGAGCCCTTTGGAGTGTGGCAGGAAGGATGGGATCCCCTGATTCCTTCAGCAGACAGTGGGGTGGGAAGCTCAGAGCTGAGCAGGAGAGATCCTCTGCAGAGTCTGTGGGAGGGGAATAAACGTCCTTGTCCTCGTCTCCCTCCCCAAACTCCGGGGATCCTCCTTTCCAGCCCCAGCTGGGCTGGTTCTGTGCTGGATTTCTTGCCACGCTCCCCTCTGTGAGCCAGGGAAGTGGGAAATGAAGTGGGAATTGGATTCTCTGGCTCTCCAACCTTGCAGGAGAGCAGAATCTCAGTAACTCCCTGAATCCTGAGGAAAAGCAGGGCTGAGCCAGCGCCCCAGCCCTGCTGCTTGGGTCACTCGTTGCAGAGACTCATCCTGACTCCTCAGGAAGCAGCAGCCAAGCAGGTTTGTTCCAGGAAATCAGGAGAGAAACCCAGCAGGAACAGAGCAAAACAGTAAAACAAGGAAAACACATCATAAAATCCCAGAATGGGCTGGGTTGGAAGGAACCTTAAAGCTCATCCCATCCCACCCCTGCCATGGCAGGGACACCTTCCGCTGTCCCAGGCTGCTCCAAGCCCCAGTGTCCAGCCTGGCCTGGGACACTGCCAGGGATCCAGGGGCAGCCACAGCTGCTCTGGGCACCCTGTGCCAGGGCCTGCCCACCCTGCCAGGGAACAATTCCTGCCCAATGTCCCATCCAGCCCTGCCCTCTGGCAGTGGGAAGCCATTCCCTGTGTCCTGGCCCTCCATCCCTGTCCCCAGTCCCTCTCCAGCTCTCCTGGAGCCCCTTTAGGTCCTGCAAGGGGCTCTGAGCTCTCCCTGGATCCTTCCCTTCTCCAGGCTGGACATTCACAGTTGTCCCTGTCAGGACCCAGGAGTTTCAGATGCTGGCATGGGGAAGGTGACACAGACACACATTCCTGTCCCTAGACAGAGGGAACTGCCCTTGGGTCTTCCCAACATTCCCAGTTCACCGCCCCTGCTCCTCTCTCCAAGGGCTCCCAGCAAGGTGGATGAACTGGAATAGCTGGGCCCAAAACCAAAGCCTGGGTGTGAATGGCAGGACCAGAGACATCGCAGCCAAGCCCTGCCTGGAAATCAGGAATTTGGGCACATTCCCTCTCTGAGGTGGATTTGCCAGCTGAGCCATCCGTCCTTCTCCTTAAGCAGCTTAGCAAACACAAACACCGCCACAACCAAGGAGATGGAAGGCATTAAATGACAAAAAACTCCCTGGGCTCGTGTGCAGCCCTGGGGGTGACGTAGGGAGGAACTCCTGGCTTGTCCCAGAGCTTGTCCCTGTCAGGCGCTGCCCGGCCCTTTCCTGCCCAGTGATGGATCCCCAGGAAGCCCCCAGCTGGTGTCAAACTCTGCTGAGGTTTCTTGCAGCAGGGGGAGAGCAAAGGCTTTTAAAACAGCATTGCTCTGTATTTTAAAATGATTTAAGGTCCCAAGGACCAGCCCAGCTCCGGCGTTGCCAGCAGAGGGGATGGATCGTTCCCTTAAAAGCTTTTAAATGCGTGTGATAGAAAGGGGAAGTGCAGCTGCCTGGCTGAAAGGATTGCAGTGGCTCCAGCTTCCAGCCTGCCCACACATCACTTTAACTCTGCCTGGGAGCTGAGAGACACTTTCCTTCCGCGCTGGGATCTTCAGGGATCCCAGGAGAATCAGGCACCCAGGAGAGGGATTTCAAAAGAACATGGGGGATAAGAGAAGATGGAGAGGTTTTAGTGCTCCGTAGACATCCAGGTGCCTGAGTGAATTCAGCTATTGAGGATCCAGCTCCCCTGGGAAAACCCTGCCTTTCCCACTCTCCTCAGGCGGCTGGGAGGTGAACTCCCCCATTCGGGATTTCCCAGAGGAAACACAGAGCTCCTGTTCCCTGCAGACACAGCTGTGCTGACACTGCACCCACCCAGGCTCCAGGGAGGGTCCCTGGGTGCTGTGAGCAAGCCCAGAGCCAGTGGAGCCCCGGGGGCTGGAGGAGGCACCAGCATCCACGGAGGGATGGATGACTCAGGTCCCGTGGGATTCAGGCTTCTCCTCACTCCCCCTTCACCCTCAGAGTCCTCCCAGCTGTGCAGCACGGAATCAACAGTTCCAAGACTCCTTTTGGAGCAGAGTGTGGATGGGGCTGCCGGTCCTGAGCGCCCAGGACTCAACTCCAGCTGTGCCATCCTGGGCAGTCTGCAGTGCTGCCCTAAACAATTTCCCGGTTCCTCTGCCTGTGCCAGGCACTTTGCACAGAGGAATGTCCAATTTTCTGCTCTGCTAAAACTTGCAGCAGGGATGCAGACACCTTCCATTCTGTTTTCCCTCGTGTCTCTGGAAAACCTGTGCACATCCCAGCTGTTCTCCCGCATTAGGGCCATCTGCATCCCGGCTGCTGGCTTTAAAGCCATTTGCACTTCTCCTAGGAATCACAGAACAGCCTTGTCCTGACCCTTCTGCTCCTAGGAACTGTTGGATCTGTGGAAAGGGACAACCATAAGTCCTGGGCAAAGAGGGAGAATTCCCAGACAAAGCCAAGCCCTTTCCCTGTGGGGTTACGGGTGCAGCTCAGATGCTGGGAAAGGCTCGCTGGGCCTGGCATCTTGGTTCCCTACCAACTCCCAGCCCTCCCTAATGGACTCAGATGGTGTGGGAAGAATGGGAAGGAGCTGTAGACCCAAAGCCCAGATCCAAATTCCAGCAATCGTTGGTGTTCCCGGGTGCCCCTTGGCCCCCTGCCCACCACCAGCACTTGGGAGACTCAGTGCCAGGTCTGGAGCATCGATGGCTCTGAAGAATCCTGCTTGAGGCTCCTGGGAACCATTATCCACTTTATCCTATGCCTTGGGGATGGACTCGATGGCCTCTGAAGGTGCCATCAAACCCCAGCTATTCCATGATCCTCTGATCCACCCAGGAGCGCGTCCTTGCCAGCAAACCTTGCGGCTTTCCCTACATTAAATTTCTTGTCTGCTCTGCGCTCCCTCTGTCTTCCTACCCTCCAGGGATGGCTTTTGTTTTCTGCTGCTGTGCTACATGGAAACTTTTGTCATCCCTCGGATCGCCTGAGGCAGTGGAGGTGACCTTGTTGCTGAGCTTTCCTTTCCCTTTCACACGGAAGCTTCTCCCTCCTTTGAGCCGCCGGAGCCGCGCTCTGAAGCTCCTTTCCCATCTTGTCAGAACAAGGCTCGTTCAGGCAGGACTCAGCCATGAAAGGCACCTGTGAGAGGCTCTTGGAACTCCTGTCTTTGGGGCAGAGCTCTGCAGGGTCAGGCATTAGACTCCACTACCCCTGATTCCTCCCAGCTCAGAATATTTTGTGTTTCCACGGGACCAGCATCCCCTGCCTGGCCTGGATCTGTCTTGGAGGCAGAGGAAGTGAGCCATGGTCTGCCCCAGCAGCCTGAGCCCAGCTCCAGGACCAGCACAAACCCGCTCCCGAACCTTCCTTCAGCTCACACCTCCTCACTGGGTCCTTTCTGCCCCTAAATCCCCTGAAGTGGGTTCCAGATGGGTTCCAGGGGGTAAAACAGGTGACGACAGGTGAGTTCTCGCAAGGGGAAGGGACAGGGAGAGAGATGCATGGTTTGGGCAGTTGCAGAGGAAAAGTGGGAGGATTTCTGGCCCAAATATTCCTCAGAGTTATCAAAACTCTGAAGAAGGATGGCACCTGAATTGCCCTAGACAAGAGACCCTTGTGTACCTCCAGCCGCCTTTGTCACCTGCCTGTTCCTCCCCTCATTCTACCAGGACCTCCTGGAGAACAGGGATGAAAAGTGGCTTCAAGGAAATGAAAGGTCTGAGGTGATGGTCACAGGTGTGAGGTTTAGGCTTGCAGTGTCTTCTCTCCTCACGTGGACTTTTGTGCAGAGCAGTGTCCACGCTCTGGCCACGCTGTCTCGTGGCCAGTGATGACCAGTGGTCTGTACAGATGGATGGAATGTCCCAGCAGTGACCTGGCCCAACCTTTTCAAAACAGCTCCTGGGACAATGTGACTCATTCTTGGAGCATGGGGGCAACTTCCTTGCTCCTTGATTTGCCTGGGCCTGGAGGATGGAGAGGAGAGGTGGCTGGAACATAATCCATGGGGAGTGCTGGGATGAGGAGGGTCAGTCAAATCCACGCAGTGTCCAGGGAGTTGGTGCCCCATCCCTGGAAGTGTCCAAGGCCAGGTTGGATGGGGCTGGGAGCACCCTGGGATAGTGGAAGGTGTTCCTGCCCATGGCGGGGGGTGGGATGAGATGGTCCTTAGGGTTCCTCCCAACCCAAAGCATCCCGGGGTTCATTGATTTCGTGGTTCCTAAGGACAGCCAGCACCATCCCTCTCCCTAGAGCTGAGGCGGCTCAGAGAGCCATATGATTGCACTGTGGGGAGACTAAAAGGTTTCCAGGGCTTCTTGACTTCTCCAAATTGGATTTGTGGTGCCCATTTGCTCCCAAAGTGTGCAACAGGACACACACACACACACAACTCGTTATTCCATTTCAAAATCCACCGGTGCTTTCACCCTCCCATGGGTGCAGAGCTCTGCGCTTTTCAATCCAAATTCCTGCAGGACCCCAGCTGGAGACCACAGCCAGAATTCCCAGCCTGCAGCAGGTGCTGGGCCAGCGTATCATGCACAGGAGAGGGGAAAGGAGCCTTGGTCTGAAAATGGAAAATGTCACTTGGAGACATTCGATGGGTTTTTTTGGAATTCAGCCATGTTTGCCACCCATACTGGGGCACTGAGGGGAAGATCTGAATGTTTGCACTCCCAGTTTTCCTGCTGTGAGCCCTGAGAGCTGTCTGTTGCCTCCCAGCAGATCCTGCTGCTCCTGCTGGCAGCTCTCTCCAGAGCAGCCCTTCAGCCTCCATCAGGATCATGTTGATGGGACTTTCCATGGTCCAGTGATCCCCACCCTTCATTCCCAGCCTGTTCCCTGCTGCTCTTCCTTGTGCATGTCCTTTTCCAAACTCTCTCTGGAGTAACATTTCATGGATAACTGGTGGGACACAACCGTGGATTTCCTGCAGAGACCCTCAGAGTGATTTTCCCACTGGGATCTGTTCCCTGAGAGTGACAGAGGAGAAAAAAGGGAGAGGAGCAAGTTTAGCCCACAGACAAATTCATCTTTCTCCCACAGTTGATGCACCTGAACGTTTTCCAAGCACATTCCATGGAGAGGAAAAATGATGGAGTCTGAAAATCTGCAAAAGAGCTGGAAGGACTCTTCCTCCTTCGGCCGGAGTCCGGCGATCCCGATTTTCAGGTGCGCAGGACTTTTCAGCAATTCCTTTTGATCCGGCAGCCAGGAGAGGGAGCTCGGCATCCTAATCCCAGGCTCCGCTCGCCGGAGAGCTCTGGAGACAATGCTGATGATTCTTTTGTTCGACAAATAAAAGAAGTGGCCCACGAGGGAGCCGTTTTGGCAGCTGCTTTATGAGGGCTGCGGGGAATTGTGGAAAATCGATGTTTGCCAAAGGCGAAATGGACAGAATCGGTGGAAGAAAACAAAAGTAACTCTTGGGTTTCGGAGGGATTATTGCAGGCACAGGATCTTGGAAAGGTGGGGTGGCTTCAGCCCCGCAGCAGCAGGAGCACAGAGCTCTGGGATCTGTCGGGACCAGGAGCACTGGGAATTCATGAGCTGGACTTGTGACATTGGACTTTTGCCACCAAACCCAGAGAGAAGTCCTGTCGGTAAAAACTGCCCTCCCAGAGCACCGAGGACTTGCAGGTCCCATCCACCTCACGGGGAGCAGTGGGATATTCAGGAATTTTTGTATTTCGGTGTTTCAGCAGGGGCCTGTCACCAGCTGCAGGTGTCACAGGGAGAACACTCCGAGAATCACAATGGAAAGGGATTCCCAAATGTCCTGAACACTGGTGGAAAGAGACACTTTAAAAATGGATAATTATCCCTTGCCAGCCTGCCACCGAGGCCAGGAATTCAGTAGGATTGGAAAGGAGACATTAATAAAAATACAAAGAGTCCCACACTCCTACCTCAAAACTTCCTGGGTTTACTGATGTCAGCTTATTCAGTTCTGATTAGTATTATTATTATTATTCAGTATCATGATTCCTGGACTTCCTGGAAGTCCTATTTCTTTCTTTCCTTTGAGTGTTTAATATCCTGGGAAGAGCAGATTGTGGACCTGGCTTGGCCAGCCTGCGGATGGATGTAAAGGTGTCACCTCAAGGACTTTGGAGGTGCTCCTCAATCCCAGAATCCCAGAATCCCAGAATCCCTGAGGCTGGAAAAGGCCTCCAAGCTGTGCACAATGCCCACCTCGTCCCCAGCCCAGAGCACTGAGTGCCACGTCCAGGCCTTCCTCGGACACTTTCAGGGATGGAGACTCCACCACCTCACTGGAAATGTTCTTCCTCAAGGCCCCAAAAACCCCAACAGACCAATTTCAATCCATACGTGCTCCTGGGATCCACTAATTTAGAGATGCCTGAGCACCAGGAGCTGCTGGTATTGGGGATTCCCTTCACAATGTCACTTTTTTTTTTCCCATTGCTCCTATAAATGGCCACATTTGGGCATCTTCTCCTCCTGCTCAGTGTGACACCTCTGCCACATGAGCTGCAGCTGTAGGCACAGGGAAGGAAATGCTCTATGTTGGAAGATCTGGAAGAGTTCAATTCCTTGGCCATGGGATCATTCATGAGCCATCCCAGCCACTGCCAGAGCTGCTGTAACCACTCAGCATCAACGGATCCATGCCCAGATCTACTGCCCAGTTTGGCTGCTGGAGAGAGCTGAGGGATGGGATTGAGACAGGAAGACTGCAGCCTTTCCCTGTGTCCTTCCAAATCCTGTTTGGATAAGGACAGTGCCCACAGGGAAACTGGAACAGAGTCACCGAATGATGGAATGGTTTAGATTGGAAGGGACCTGAAAGCCCATCCAGTGCCACCCCTGCCCTGGGCAGGGACACCTCCCACTCTCCCAGGCTGCTCCAAGCCCCAATGTCCTGGGACACTGCCAGGGATCCAGGGGCAGCCACAGTCCCTGTGGGTTCTCTGTGCCAGAGCCTCCCCACACTCACAGGGAAGAATTTCCTCCTACCTTCCTATTCCTCAGCTGACAGATGCATTTTCCCTTTGGCTAGAGTGAAGAAAGGTTATTTGGGGAGTGCCAGCTGGGCTACGGAGCCTCCTGAACAGCAGCTGCCACTGGAATATCCACCTGGATGAGGTGGCTGCTGGCACCCAACAGGCTGAAACCTGTGCCTGAGCTGCAGGTCCCAGCTGGCTGCTGAAGCCACCTAACCCTGATGGGGACAGTGGTGTCCCTGGCCATGGCAAGGGGTTGGAACCAGGGGGTCTTTAAGGACCCTCACAGCTGGGGGTTGGAACCAGGCTGGGATTCTCTGATAACAAAATGTGCAGGGCTCAGTTTTGGAGACAGCTCTTGAGAGAGCTCCTGTTTCAGGTGGGGACTGGAAGAGTCTTGGGTCTGGTTTGGAGTGAGCTAAAGCTTCTGTTCTCTGAAAACAGTCTGTGCAGGGAGAGAACATTCCCCACTAACCTCCCAGCCAGAAAAACCTGGGATGGATAGCACTGTCCTGCCCTGCACCTGGAGAACACTGCCTGGCAAGGCTGGCACTTCTCCACCAGTGTCTCAGTTTGAAATGTCCCTTCAGCCATTCCTTGGAGCATTCCCAGATCTTCTCCAGTGCCTTTCCCTGCCCACATCGATCTCAGTGACATGAAAAATGATCATTGGTTTGAGTATCAGCATCCCCTGCTGCCCTTTCTCAGGGAATCACAGCACAGCTGGGGTTGGAGGAACCTTAAACACCACCAAGTCCAGCCATTCCCCCAGCACTGCCAAGGCCACCACTGACCCATATCCCCAAGAGTCACATCCACGTGGCTTTGAAATCCCTCCAGGAGTGGTGATTCCACCCCTGTCCAGTTTGTCTCCTGGCTGGAAGGACGCCCTCCCTGCCTTGCTGCCCGTTCAAATAGACAATGAAGTGTTTTATGTTTTCTGGGACCGTTCCCACATTGACTTTGAAATTTATTTCCCACAAACATTTGTCCTCAAAATCCAATCTCTCTGACGACTGAAGAAAGCAACATAAAAGAACCAGGGCATTTATAATTGAAAGGGAAAGTCCTTGGCTCTGCTGAGTCTCCGACCAGAGGTGCCAATTAGAGCCTGCTGGATGTGGATGGAGGCACCTCCACCCCTCCCTGGTTCCCCCCTGACAGGAGAGCAGCAGGTATTTGCTGTGCTGGGTCAACACTGGCCCTCCAAGCAGGAATTCCATGGCTCCAACTCCCCTGTCCTGAAGCCAGACAGGCCCCAGAACTTTTAGAAACTGAAAGGCTGCATGAAAGCATCAAACACCAAGACAGTTTGCAGGGATATCAACCAGACAAAAAAAAAAAAACCCAAACCCCCCAAAACCCAATTGTACCGAAACCATTGCTGGGCACAAAAAGCTCCAGATTTTGTAGCTTCCAGACAAAGTCAGCAGCAACCGTCAGAATCTGTGTTTCAAGTCTGACCTTCTGCTTTTATCTATATTTTAAACCCCACACAAGGTATACAAGGCGAATGTTGCTGTTACAGTCAGAAAAGCCTAAATAATGGATGAAGAACAGAGGCTGCAAAGGGAGGTGGGAGGGGAGGGGGGGAGGGAAAAAAAAGAGAGAAAAAGAAAAAAGGAGGAAGAGAAAAGCTGGAAGAAAAAGGGGGGAAAAAAAGGCAAGAGAGAAGGGAAGTCAAGAGCCCTCCAAAATGAGATGGGGCTGACACCTGTGAGCTGAGCCTGTCAGTGGGAATGTGATCCCTTCCATGGGTGGGGTAGGAACTGGTCGGGGGCTGCTGCTGGAGCAGTTGCAATTTGCTGCTCTCAACCCAACTCAAAGTCAGGCAATTTCTGCTCTGCCTCTGCCCATGATCCAAGCTCCTCTTCCAGAGGGCAATATCCTCACAGGAAGGAGTTGGGAGAGGTCTGGAGCTGCATGTGGTAAGAGGAGAAGGTGTTGAGTAGGGCTGTGCTGTCCTTGGAGCTGCCAAAATGTTGCCAGGACTGGAACCTCCTGCACTGAGGACGTTGATCAGATTTATCCATGGAAGGTCTCTGGATGGAAACACTTGCTGGATGCTTTCTTATTTCCATGAAAATTCATCCTGGGGGCAGCGCTGTGATATTGCAGCAGGTCTGGCAGCACCAAGGTCGGGTAACACCCATTGCCAGGATCCCCCACAGCAGAACTGAGACCTCTGAAGGGCAGAGTTTCCACTGAGTTAAATATTTGGAGAGGCTTGCAGGAGGCCTCCTCCTTCCCTGCCTCCATCTCTCCCTCTCAGCCCTGCAAGGGGCCAGCTCCAGGCAGCAGGAGTTGAGAGCTTCAGGAAGCAGAGTGAAGCCATCAGGGCTTGGCGTGCAGGCAAACTGCATTTCAGTCCCTGCAAACTGCATTTCATTCCCTGCCAAGTGCCCAGTCACTCCTTCACGGCTCCCTCCTGCTTGGCTTTGAGTGGGTTCTTGTATTCCGAGTCTGGGCTCGCCTTCCAGGTGCTCACTGTAACTGGAGTGCCAGGCTGTGCTGGGAGCAGGACACAGCTCCTGGTCAGCCCAGGTTCCCTCTCCTCCACACAGCCACCTTTGGGGAGGTGCCCAGGAGCAGGTTTGTGTTGGATCCCCTCTGCTGGTGACCCAGTGTCCAAGAGGCTGCCTGAGCCCAACCTCATCCAGCAGAAAGAGTGGGACACACTGTGCCTGTGCCCAGCCACCAACCCCTGTGTGTGACAGAGCCCAGGAAAAGGCAGGCAGAAGGTTTCCTTCCCACCAGTGTCCCTTACAGGGGGACCTCCCCTCTGGCACTGTCCCAGAGTGGTATCACTGCATCACCCCCTCTCCTTTCATAAAATCCCACAACAATTTGGGTTAAAAGGGACCTTAACCTCATTCCAGCTAGAACTGGGGGACACCTTACTTTAAACCAGATGGCTCCAAGCCCCAATGTCCAACCCAGCCTTGGACACTTCCAGGGATCCAGGGGCAGCCACAGCTGCTCTGGGCACCCTGTGCAGGTCCTCAGCACCCTCACAGGAAAGAATTGTTTCCACATATCTAAATCAAATCCTTCCTTGTATCTACCCTCTGTCTGTTTAAAGCCTGAGATCTCACCACTAGGATGACCCTGGCCATGCTTCCAGGGGTTTTTATTCCCAGAAACTTTGGTGTTCAGGCAGCTGAGTGCTCAGCTGTGTCAGACACTTGTACCAGTAACAAATGGCACAGCAAGGAGTGGGGAAGGTGGGCCTGGGGGCACAGCTGTGGGACAGGGACACCAGCTCCATGGGCAAGTCCATCCCAACTCCCTGTCCATGCCCTGAGTCTCCTGCAGATGTTCCCACCTGCACAGAGGCCATCTCATCTCATGGTGTAGACCCAAACTTTTCCCAGTCAACATTTTCCTGGCAGCAGAAGGAGCAGGTTGCAGGAGCAGCAAGGTTGGCAAAAACTGTAAAAGTTGGTCTGGAAGGTCACTGATCCAGCAGCCAGGGGAGAGACATGTTCCCTCATTCATGAGTAGCACAGAGGTCAGTGTGATCCATCAGTAATAAATGGAGAATGGGAAGAGGCAGCGTGGCCAAAGGATTGACTTGGGAAAGGCTTGAAAACATATCAGAGCTCTGTCAGTTGGCTCCTCTAACGAGGCTTCAAAAAGAATCCAGGACATCCCAAGACCCCTGTGAGTTCCTGCAGCCACCCCAGGAAAAGCAGGGCAGGAGGGGATGGTTCCTGGTTCCTGCTTCACCAACTGGCTTCAGGACTCCTGAACAACAAGGGAGGACCCCAAGGCTCTGTGACTGCAGACCTGGGTCACCAGAACACCTCAGGAAGGTCCCAGCATCAAGGGATGACAGAGGTGGGAGCTGCCCCTCCACTCCTTCACCCAAGGCTGGAGAGGCTCCAAGGCATATCTGAGGGACTGTGAGATTGACCTGATGAAAGAGGTTTCTTTAGAGCTGGGTTAGATTGGATGATCTTAAAGCTCTTTTCCAACCTAAATTATTCCATTGAATGAGGAAAAAATAGTGTGGGAGTGAACTGGCCTGTTAAGAGGTGAATTCAGTGATCCTAGAGGCCTTTCCACCTGGATGATCCTGTGATTCTGTGATCTGCACAGCCTGTCCCGGGCTCTCTGCAGACTCAGAGGGATTCCACAGAACCTGCTTTGAAGTCACAGAGTCATGGAATGGTTTGGATTGGGAGAGAACTTAAAGCTCATCTCATTCCAACCCCCTGCCATGGGTAGGGAACCTTCCACCAGCCCAAGTCCTCTTGGAAAACACTTCAGTTGGAATTTTCCTGTTGGAAACACAAAGCTGAGCCGTTGGATTGATCTGCACACTCCCATGGCTCCAATAATCGCAGGCCATGGCAGAGGCCGCAGTGCCTGAGCTCTGACAGAACCTTTGCTCTCAGCGAGGCCCGAGGAGCAACACCCTACAGAGGGAGCTTTCAGGTTCCTTTAATTTAACCAAAATATCCTGCAGCCCACTTAACAGCACATTATGAAATTTTCTCATGAATAATTAACTCTGAACTGCGATTGACATCATGAAGCATGTGGCTGGCTCAGGCAGTGCCTTCCAGCAGCCAGTGGCTCACAGGGGGATGTGCAGCCAGCACGGCAGAAATCAGCACTTCCCCAGCAAGAGCAGGGCTCGGTGCAGCTGCTGCTGGGCAGGGCAGGCAGCTGCTCCCAGTGCTCCTCCAGACAAGGGCCGGGAGGACAGGATGGCCAAACCCAAGAGCGGGGTGGATTTGAAGTGGCAGGAGGTCAGGGAGCTTTGGCCAGGCTTAGCACATCACAAGGAGAAGTTCAGAGTTGTGTCTGAGGCCTCTGGGCTGTCAGCAGGGTTGTTGTGATGGGAAAACAGCTCCTGGTGGAAGGAGAAGCTGCTTTTCTCAGCACTTCAGTCACTGACAGCTCCTGGCAGCTTGTGCTGGAAGCCTGTGGCAGACGCAGGAATCCTGCTCGCTCCCTGCTCCCAGGGACAGGCAGTCCTGGGGGCTGCACTCCCACGGACAGCCACAGGCACCCCCAGAGGCTCCAATTTCGGCAGTGTCGGTCCTGCCTGCAGTGATTTTCTCAGCCTCCAGGTATCTGAGAACAAAACTTGACCCAAGGCTCAAAGCTTCCCAAGGGAAAGCTCCTCTTCAGGAGCCAGTCTCGTGAACAGCCCGACGGGCTTTGCATCCCTCTCACAGAGCTGGGCTGCTCCAGGGGCCACAGGGAATCCCGGCACAGCCTCTCCACCAGCTTGGCCACCAGCCCCTCGGGGACATGTCCCTGTCTGCCCACCTGCCTTCACACCCGAGGGGACACAGCCCCGGGGGAACGAGCAGAGGCGCTGCCCTCCGCGATGAATTAGTCACGGCCAGAGAGGTGACCCCGTGTCCTGCTGGCTGTACTGCGCAGCTGTCAGCGGCTGGGAACAGTTGTGGAGCAGAAGATTCCCATGGTTTTGGCTGCAGAGTGAATCCAGAGCCGATCCACGCCCCCGTCTCCCTCAGCCCCCTCCTTAAACTGTGTGTTTTAATAAAGACATCCAGGCAGCACGCTCGGAAAGCTCGCTTAGATCTGAACTAAACAGCACAGCCAGGGTGGGAAAAAAATCCATGCGAGAAGCCGGAGGAAGTCAGCATTCCGTGTGCTGAGTGAGGAGAGAGCCGGGGAAGTGCAGCGGGAGAGAGGCGGGCACGGCAATCGGAGCGGCTCCGGGAAGAGCCATCAGGAGCCATTAGTGCGTGTGCGGAGGCTGCGCTGCCCCGGCTCCCTGCGGGCAGCCCGGGGCTCCGAGGGGAGAGCCTGCAGCCCGGGGCTCCCTCGGTGCCGCTCTGCCCGGGGCTCGGTCCTGTTCGCCTGCCCGGGGCTCCGTCCCGGTTCGCCTGCCCGGGTCTCGGTCCCGGTTCGCCTGCCCGGGTCTCGGTCCCGGTTCGCCTGCCCGGGTCTCGGTCCCGGTTCGCCTGCCCGGGGCTCGGTCCCGGTTCGCCTGCCCGGGGCTCGGTCCCGGTTCGCCTGCCCGGGGCTCGGTCCCGGTTCGCCTGCCCGAGCTGCTGCCGGAGCTGGGGGAGAGGAGCGGGGCCCGGGCACACCCAGCACCTTTCGGAGGGTCCCTCTGGAGGAGCAGTGGTCCTTCCTGCAGGAGGGAACCCCCGCATGAGAGGGTCCCCCGTGCCCGGGAGGCCGGGAGACAGGGAGGAACAGAAGGAGCCGTGCCCAGCCTGGGACACGCGGCCGCCGTTCCCCCTGGATAGGCTGGCCCGGAGCCCCGGTACTGCAGGAGCTGTGCTGGACCAGTTGTGAGAAGGCTCTTGAGCAGCTGGGTGGGACCAGATGTGAGGAGAGACTGCACAGATAGACAGACAGAGCTGCCCGGGAGAGAGGGAGGAAGGAAGAGCAGGAGAGATGGTGGAGGGGCTGGAGGGAGAAGGTGAAGGGGGAAGGTACGAGAGGGAACAGACTCACTCCTGGTGTGACTCAGGGTGAGGGAAGGGGCCTCCGAAAAAATATAGACTGATTTGAGTGATGCCATGAATGCAGCATTCCTGAACCCCCACTGCCACCAGTGACACCCTGACCCAGCCCTGCGTTCATGTTAGTGGCTGAAAGGAGATGATGAATTTGTCCTTCCTAATCTGAGGATGTGGAATGCTGATCTCCTTGGACAAGGTGCAAATATTGATAAATAATGGGAAAATTCTGCCCTGAAAATTTATCTTGGCATTGGGAATTTGTTCAAAGCCTGGATAGATCAGAGATCTAGTGTGGTACGTACTCCCCCGTGCTGCTGAAAGGCCAGCAGGTGTTTCCTCGGCTTTGTAGGAGAGGAAAACATGGCCCTGCTCCACAATTTATCCAGCAGCAAGACTGGAAGTGCATCCTGGAGCTGGTGAGGGATAAGGCAGTGTTCCCTGAGCTCGAGGCTGTTTCCCTGGATGGAACACCTCTGGAACAGCTCCCTGTGATTTCCAGGCAGCAGCTGGGAAGTTGCAGAGTGGTGGAGCAGGATTTTAGACAAACACATGGATTTTCCCTTGTATGAACCCAAAACCTTCCAGTGCCTGCTATAAATAAAACACAGTCCTTAGCTGACAGAGACTTAGCTCAGAGAGCTCCAATTTTCCTACAGCTGCTGCAGGTATTGGTAAGGTGCTGCAGATGAAATGGAGATTTTACCTCTGATCCCTCTATCTCCAGAATCCCAAAATTCCTGAGATTGCCTGTGAGCTTCCCTACTCTCGGATTTCCCCAAAGATCTGAAGCCAAATCTTACAGCATTTCCTTAGGGTTTATGGCTAAAAACGAGGGGCTGCTCCTGCAGGGCTCTGGGAGGGCTGATGGGGGCAGGAGGCTGTTCCTGTAGGTGAAGGGTGGGGAGATAAAGACCTCAGGAAAAAGCACAGGATTAAATTTCTGAAAGTATTTCTTTAACACAGATGAAAACAAACCAAATCATAAAAAATAACCAAACAAAAAGAAAAAAACACCACCCCCCCCCAACAAACAAAAACCCAAATATATAAACACACACCCCCAAATCTCTAAATTTATTAGGGTCTCTCATTCCTCACTGACACTGGGGTGAGCAGGGAGCTCTGTTTTTGCACAGACAAGGGTTAGAGCTGCTCCTACCACAGGCAGCTGCACCTGACCCAGGGCTTGGTCCTTGTGAAGGGCGACTGATCCACTGGAGAAGGGGATAATGCCTGCTCCTTTTCGCTAGGATTGTAGAATCATGGAATGGTTTAGCTTGGAAAAGCCCTCCAGCTGTTCCCTTAGCACTGCCAAGACCACCACTGCCCCGTGTCCCCAAGTCCCACAGCCACACAGCTTTTCAGTCCCTCCAGGGGTGGCATCTCCACCACCACCATGGGCAGCTGTGCCAGGGCTGGACAGCCCTTTCCATGAAGAAATTTTCCCAGTATCCCACCTAAACCTCCCTTGAGGCCATTTCCTCCTGTCCTAGCCTGCAGCCAGCTGTCAGGTTTGTCCCATGGAACGCCCTGCTCCATTTCTCAAACTCTCTCCCAAGCATTTTTCCTGAGTTCCCCTCGCCGTGGCTGTCCTCCCCCCTGCTCAGGTGCCAATGGAGCCTCTAATTATGGTTTTACTCCTCGTTTTCCCTGTGGTGGAACAGAGCCTACCCTAAGCATCTTTAAAAATACATCTGCTCTGCACTGCACTAAAACACATGGAATAATAGAAGAAAGTCCTGAGTGAGCACACCCTGGACCTGCCCAGCTTTCAAAGGCAGGGATCCTTTAAAGAACACAAAACATTTTCTCTGCTTCTGACCCAAAGATGGGACGTGCCAGCAATATCTGAGCATGGAGTCCTTGTATCCCTCCCCTTGGTCTGGATCCCTCTGCGACACCTCTTGGTGTCACTGGGATTGCTGCTGGTGGTGCCGATTCCCCACATCTCTGGAAGCTCTCTGTGAGCACTCTGAGCCCCGTGGATGGACAGAGGGGACCCACTGATAGTCTCCAGACAGGCTGGGTGTTCCTTCCCTTGTTTCCCAGTGGGGAAATCAGCCCCTGGGGCCTGGGATTTAGCAGGACACAGGGGCTGAGGTGGCACCATTCGCTGTCACCCTGCTCCTCAGGGAGCACAGATGGGCCCTGTGCCTGTGAAATGAAGTGAGGTGAAGGGGATCTGGAGCAGGTTTACAGCCTAAAGAATGCACCATCCTAAATGATCCTAAAAAGATAAAAGATAGGTAGGGCTTCTCCAGGGATTTCTTCAAACACATCTGCTTTTGCCTGCGTCACCAGACTCCACCTCAGCAGGGCATGGATAACTTTAACCACATCCCTGCACACGCCGGTGGTGATGGCAAGGCCACACTGGCCTGGACCACGTCTCTGTCACATCTGAGCACAAGGGGTTTAGATGCCCAAATTCTTGGAGGGTCTTGGCTTTCAGAGTAGGAAGAAGTAACACAAAAGAGCGTGACATGGAGGGAAACAGCTTGGAACACGGACTGGATTGCAAGAGATCCTGGCTACAGCATCAGTGGCCAGGAGAGCTCCAGGAACTGGTGTCTGACAGCTCCAGCAGCCCAGAACTGGTGGGCAGCTTTCCTCAGGAAGCCTTTGCAGCACCAGGAGTGGGATTCAGCTGTCACATCCCCATTTCTTGGTGTCTCCACCTGAGCTGGCCATTCAGAACCATTACAGGCTTTAAGGTGATGAAGGTGACTCCAAGCCCTGAGACAGGGGTTGAGATCAGAGGTTGATATCAGAGCTGAACTGCAAGAGGCTCCTTGGTCCTTCTCCAGTGACCCTCAGTGGAGCCCAGAGTCCTCCATTCATCCATGCATCCCTACTCTGAAGGCCCCCAAAGCACCTCCATCCAATCCCTGGTGAAGAGCTGGTGTTGATGTTTTTGAGTTCTCAGGGTGCCCCTGGGGAAGGGATAAGACCTGACCCAGCCCCTCAATCCCACCAGCCTGGAAATAGATGACAAATCAAGTTCTCAAAGGTGGCTGAAGCTGAGCTCCTCCTGAAGGAGCTCTGGGCCAGCTCAGGGCTGGATTAGCAGGTGCCTGTAAAGGTGGACTTGCTGCTGAAGCAAAAGAGGTGAGAAATATCAAACCTCATATGAAAACCCAGGGTGAGAGCTGAGTGTCCATTCCAGCCAATATTCCCTTCCTTTAATGTTGTTTTGGGTCCAGCATCAGGCTCAGGGCTGTCCTTTGTGCCCCGGGAGCAGGGAGTGCCCATAACACCCCTGTCTGTGTCTGTTTTGCTTCCCTCACCTGCTCTCCTCACCGTGGGCTTTCCCCACCTCACCCTGTGCCAGGTGCTCTGCAGAGAGCCTGGATTTGGAGGGATTTGGGTCCTTTTGAGTACCCAGACAGGGCCCTGGTGCAGGAGGAGAGACCCTCAGGAGAACAGGAGCTGGACACAGAACCTGAGACACTGGACCATGGCTGGGACCTGCTCCCAGTGTGTCCTGGCTGCCAGAGCTGCACCAGGAAGGAGCAGCAGCTTCTCCCTGACCTGTGCCCAGGAGCGGCTATTCGGGACCAGGGGGTGGGAGAAGCACAAGGGGCCCTTCTCCAACTCCTTCCAGGCTTTTCCCTGAGGATCCTGGAGGCTCACGCTGGCCTGGGGGTAGTGGGAACTGCTGGAGCAGGAGCAGAAAGAGGGGTATGAGCAGTAGCTGGAGCAGGAGGAGCAGAAAAAGAGCAGAAGCAGGGGCAGGAGCAAGGGCAGGAGTAGGAGCAGGAGCAGGAAGAGGAACAGAAACTGAGGTAGGAACAGGAGAGAAACAGGAGTAGGAGCTGGAGCAGGGACAGGAGCTGGAGCAGAAGGAGGAGCAGAAATGAGGAGCAGAAATGAGGAGCAGAAATGAGTAGGAGTAACAGCAGGAAAAAGAAAAGGAGGAGAAGCAGAAACACAAGAAGGAGTAGGAGTAGGAGTAGGAGTAAGAGGAGGAGTAGGAGTAGGAGTAGGGACAGGAGCAGCAGCAATAGCAGGAGCGGTGACAGTAGCAGGGACAGCAGCAGGAGCGGCAGCAGCAGCAGGATCAATCCTCGGGCCGGCTCCTGCCCAGCCCCCCGGGTGTGATGAGTTCTCCAGGCCTCAGCACCGCTCCCAGTGTCTCTCCCCGCCCCTCCCGGCCTCCAGCCCCGCTGCTCCTCGCCCAGGGCTGCCCCATCCTTCGCTCGGATTCCCCCTTACCTGGCGGCCGCGGGGGCCGGGGGGTCCCCGGGCGGCCCCGCTCCGGCTCCCCAGCGCAGCGCTTTGCATTTGGGCTTGGGAAATACCCACCCGGCGTTTTATGAGCGCGGCTGATAAATATTGCATCGCCCGTGAACTTGGCGGAGCGGGGCCACCGCGGCACCGGCCCCGGCACCGGGCACGGGCCGGGGAGGGGCGCGGGGGGGCGGAGGAGCCACGGGAGCGGCTCCGGCTGCGAGGGGGAGCCGCGGAAAGGGGGGGCTGGGGCCCCGCTAATGCTGCGCGGAGCCGGTCCGGGGCCCCCCCGGGCAGCACTCAGCATCCCGCCTCATTAAAGTTTCATCGGCAGCGCTCGGCCAAGGTCTATTTATGAAAATGCGCTTTTCGCTGCATGGAGAAAACAGGGACGGAACGCAACAACAAAGGGATGGGCTTTGGGAAGCGCCCGGGAATAAAGAGAGATGTGCGGGACGGGGTGCGGGATGGGGTGGAGGAGTCCTACAGTGCGGGAAGGGCAGGCAGGGCTCTGTCGGCCACCGCCGAGCTGGCCCCGCTCGCCCAGGTGGAGCAGCTCCTCCGACAGCTATTTGGGGCGCCGCACAATTTCCCCTCTTTTCTTTATTTCTTTATTTCTTTTTTGTTTGTTTGTTTGTTTGTTTGTTTTTATTACTTCTTTGCTAAGTTTTAAGGTTTTATTTGTTTGGTTTTGTTTGTTCTGTTTGATTTTTGTTTGCTTGTTTGGTTTTGGTTTTATTTTATTTGACTTCATTTCATTAGTTTACTTTCATTCATTTTACTTCCTTTAATTTTATTTTATTTCATTTCATTTCACCGTATTTTATTTCACTTTATTACATTTCATTTCATTTTATTCTACTTTATTTTTTTCTTGTTTTACTCTGGTTTTCCCCTGTAAAAGCCGCAGGGACCCGGCTGTCGGGCTTCAACACCATGACGTGCGTTTGATTATTTTTTTCCCCGAGTAAGTTATAAAACAAAAAAAAACCAAAACAAAATAACAATTAAAAAACAAACAATCAACCCCAAACAAAGACACAACAAAACATACCAAATAAACAAACAAAACCAATAAAACTCTCTTGTTTTTAGCCCTTTTCTCCGCGTGTCCCTGGAGCGGACCCCCAGGTTCTGACCCCCCAGGACAGAGGGGACCCCCCGGCTTTACCCCCCGCTCCCACCCGCCGATCGATGGAAGCGCGTTTGGGGGAACTTTCGATGCCATCGGCTGCGGGCGAGCGGAGCTGGGACAGGGGCAATGACCCTTTCGGAGCCGCTGACGCCGCAGCCCCGGGCACCTGTGCGTGTCCCCAGCGCGGGGTGCGGGCTCCGGGTGCCAGCCCGGCCCCGCCGCCGTTCGCGGGAGCTCCCGGGTGCTGCGGGCAGCGCTGCAACGACCCCCGGCCGCGGGAGCGAGCCCCGGGCCGCGGGAGCGAGCCCCGGCCCCGGGAGAGACCCCCCCGCAGCCCCGCACGGCACCGGGCGGGGAAGGGCCAAAACCGCCCGCGAGGACCAAAGGGGAGCCACCCCCGCTCCGTCCCGCGTGGGCACGGCCGGCTCTGCCTGTCCGGGCTGTTCGTGGCTGTCCCCACGCGGGAGGACGGAGCCTCCATCCCCGCCGAGGCACCGGCGGTGGGGTGGAGAAGCTGCCCGGGAGTCCCGGGAAAGGGTCCCCGGGCCGGGGGCTCCCCGGAGCCGCAGTAACTGCAGGAGGCAGGAGCGTGAGGTAAAACGTGCATGATTTATTTGAAATGCTGCAGCGTACATAGACACCAAAATTTCATTCAGCACACACACAGCGGAACGAAATCTCCTTTAATTCAAAAAATAAAATTAAAAAAAAAAAAAAAAGAAAAAGAAAAGAAAAGGTGGCAAATTTCTCTATTAAATATGCAAAGGAAAGGGGGGAAAATAAGAGTTTTCTTGCCTTCGAAAGTGCAGAGTTCCCTATGCGCAGAGGCAGCCACCCCGAGGCCGGGCCGGGGTCCATCCCCGGTGCCTCGGGCCGCTCCCGCCGCTCCACTGAGCCCCAAGGACGTGATTGTCGAAGCGTAGGATTTCATACAGTGAAAACCATACGGAAATCAAACGGTTTGAGTGAAACCAACGCAAAATAAATCTCCATTTCCCCGAACAAACCGTGACTCCAGGGATCGGCCAATATTTTTTTTCTTTCTTTTTTACTATTTTCTCCTTTTTTTATCCTTTTTAATTTTTTTTTTTCAATTTAGCCAATGAGGTAGAAACAGAAATGGTACTGCAAAAACGCGATGGGTTTGCAGGGGGCAGGGGAGAGAACAAAACCATGCAGGTGCGTGTGTGTGCGGGGACCCTGGCGGCGGGGAGCACCCCGGGTTTACAGCTGGCTTCCAGCTCGTTTCCTTTCTCATTTCTTTTCCTTTTTTTATTTTTTTTTTTTTTTTTTTTTAAGAAGAGGAGCGGACACAGAGGAGCGAGCGGCGCCACGGCCCCCCAGCCGGGAGGGGCCGTGACAAAGACCCACCGGGCTGTCGCTGCTGCTGCCCCGACTCCGGCCACCCCCAAACTTCCCCCTTGGCCTTTTCATTTTGTCTTTTTCCTTTTTCTCCATCTTTTTTTTTTTTTTTTCCTCCAGTTTTATCTACAAAAGCAGTCTGTACCAGTCAGAACAGCAGGGCCACTTCGCCCAGGGGTGAGGGGCAGGCACCAAACTGTTCACTTTGCTTTGGGTGCGTTTCCCTTTATTTTAAGGTTTATTGTTCCTTTTTTTGTTGTTTGTTTTTTTTTCCAATTTTTTAAACCCCCAAAAAAGCCGACAACCCCAAGCCCTATTTGGGAAGGGCTGGGGGGGGCGGTCGGGAGGGCAGCACCCCCCCCCCCGCACTGCTGCCTCCCCAGCCCCTTCCTCAGTAGGTGGCAGAAAATTTCATCCTTTTCTGCTTCTGTCTCTGATTGCAAAACCAGACCCGCACCACGTTCTTCTTCAAGTCTAACTTCTCGGCGATGGCGGCGATTTTCTCGGAGGAGGGCCGGGGCTGGACGGCGAAATAGGCCTCGAGCGAGCGCTTCTCGGGGGCGGCAATGGACGTGCGCTTGCGCTTCTTGTCCCCCCCCGTGTAGATCTCGGGTTTGGTCATTTTCTCCCTCTGCGCCCTCTCCGCCTCCTCCAGCCACGCTTCCAGGATGGGCTTGAGGGCCACCATGTTGTTGTGGGACAAGGTGAGCGACTCGAACCTGCAGATGGTGCTTTGGCTAAGGCAGCCCACCCCCGGGATCTTCAGGTTGGCCAGCGCGGAGCCCACGTCCGCCTGGGTGACCCCCAGCTTGATCCTCCGCTGCTTGAAGCGCTCGGCGAAGGACTCGAGCTCCCGCGGGTCCGTCTCCGTCTCGGGGCCGGAGATGACGGCGTGGGAAGCGAGGCCGTGGGGGTGGGACATGTTCATAGGCTGGGAGTGGTGGGCCATGTGGTTGATGGCCGACATGTGGGAGTGCGGGTGCGAAGGCGTGGAGCCCACGTCGGGGCCCGGCACCCCTCCGAGCGGGAGGGCGGAGTTGAGGTGGTCCAGCAGCTCCCCGTCCAGGCCCTGCGAGGGCTGGTGGTGGTGGTGGTGGGGGTGGTGCGTGGTCAGCACGGACGGGTGGTGCAGGTGGACGGAGGATGAGGTAGGAGTGCAGGACACGCTGCTCATGGTGTGGTAGGTGGCATCCGGCTTGAAGGGGTGGGTTTTCTGCGACACGATATCCACGGCGGCCAGAGCCTCGGCCCCGCGCAGCAGCGTCTCGTCAAAGCCCGCAAAGATGTTCCCCTGGATCTGCGCGGAGGGGCGGGAGGGAGAAGAGTGGGAGCGAAAACAAACCGAGAGAGCGGGAGAGGATTAAAGGGAAGCGGCGTGACGGAGATCCCGCTCTGCCCCACCGGCACCGCCGGGGACAGGTAACGCGAACCGAGCGCTACCCGAGCCCCCCAAATAAAAGCATCGCGTGCCAGACCCCGAGCGCTCTCCCTCCAAGTCGGGCACCCACTCTGCCCTCCGGGGCGACCTCCCCAAAGAAGGGGCAGCGACAGAGAGGCCGGAGCCGTCGGGGGTCCCGCAGCCCCGCGCTGCTCCAGCGCTCACACGCAGCGGGGCGGGACGGCTGAAGCTCCCCGAGCGGGACCGACACCCGCTCCTCCCGGCCGCCCCCGACTCCCCTCCCCCGGGAACAGCCCCCCGCCCGCCGGGCCCGGCGTCGCGGAGGAGGCAGGAAGGGAAGGACGGACCCCCCCCCAAACCCAAACGAAATCCAAACCCAAAGGGAAACCAGAGTAAGTTGGCGGGGGTCGGCGGGCACGGAACCTCCCGAAAGCCGTGCTGGGGCTTACCTGGGGGGCGGGCAGACAGGCTCTGCGGATGGCTTCGGAGCTGGTGTGCAGGTGCGGGTACTTGGGCTCGTGCAGGATGGGGTGCATGCTGAACGCCTGCTTGCTGTTCATGGACATCATGGTGGGAACGGAGCGGGGCCGGCCGGGGCAGGGCAGGGCGCTCCGGGCACCCGGCTCGGGGGCGCGGTATTGTCTGGCTCCGCCGCCCGGCATCAATGGCATTATAGCCCGGCCCCCCCGCCCACCGGGAGGGGCCGAGGAGGTCCCTCCCACCGCCCGCCCCCGGGCACTGAGCTCAACACCCCCTCAAACCGGGGCTCAGTCCCCCGCCGCCCGTGGTACCCCCTCCCCAAAACGGCCTCCCCTTGCTTCGGTTGTAACCCCCCCCAAAACCACAGCTCCCCACCTGTCGGTGAACCCCCCCAAACCGGGGCTCAGCCCCCCTCTCCGCCCGTCCCCGGCTCTGCTCATCCCGCAGGTGCGCCCCTCTCCCTGTCACCCCTCGTCGCGTCGGGTCGGGGGAGCATCACCTCACGTCCAGCCCCGGCCGCCCCCTGCCCACGCTCTGCCCGCCCCCTGCCCGCCCTGCCCGCGGCTCCCGTGGGGGATCTGGGGAGCAGAACAACCCGGAACCCGGGGCTGAAGACGAGCCGTCCCCTAATCCCTTTGAAGGGAAGAACCTTGGGTCAAAAAAATCATAAAAACAACGAAATCAAGAAGTTTCACCAACTTTTTTTTCCCTGCTTCAATGAATCTCGCTGGCTCGTTCCCCAAATCCTCCCGTGCAGAATCCCACAGGCTCCACGTCTGCCTGTGCAGCCTCTCCATCCTCCTCTCTCCAGCTCATCGCTGCCTCTGCGCTCACCCATCCATGTGAATTTCCTCACAGCCCGTGGCGTTTCCTTCCCTCTCTCCCTGCCTGCCACCAAGGCCAGTTCCTGCCACCACTAAAGTGGAGTTTGGTTGCACAGCTGGATCAGGGGGTGGGGGGAGTTGCAGCCCCCCAGATGCTCTCAAAAGGTGCATGGGGAGCGTGCCAGCCCCAGCAGCCCAGAGCAGGGGGGCTGCCAAGGAGGAACCCCAGTGCCTGGGGTGATGGAGGACAGGATGGTCCTATGCTCAAGAGCAAACTTCCTCTCAAGGGAACCAAGTGTGCTTCTCCAGCCCCAAAATCCAGCCTCAACGGCTTTGGTACATGGTGCAGCTGTTCCAGAGTCAGGGATAGCATCTGTTTCCTGCTCCCTTTCCCACTCTTCTCTACAGAGCCTGAGCACAGCATCCTCTGAGTCCCTTCTCCTGGGGATCCTGCCAGGTGTCTTGGGACAGACATGGTCAGCAAGTGTCACAGGGAAAGGAAAATCCTGGCCTGGCCCCATGACCTGATCCCCACCTTACCCGAGAGGCTGAACCGTCCCCCAGAAGATCACAGAATGGATTGGGCTGGGAGGCACCTTAAAGATCATCCAGTTCCAGCCCCCTGCTGTGGGCAGGGACATGATGGAACCACCAGAGATGTGTCCTTGGTGCTGGACCTGCCCAGGGAAAGGTCAGATCCAGTGACAGGAGATTGAAAGCCACAGTCACCATGTCTGGTGATGCCCAGACTTGGGCACAGCCACCAAACCCACCACGGAAGTCCCCAAAACCAGCCCTGTGCAGCCCTTGGCTCGTGCAGAGGGGTGGGAGGGGAGTCCCCAGGGCTGAATCCTGACTCCAGAGAAATCCTCCTGGGGAAAAATCTGCACCAGCACCAAGGCACTGCCAGGAAGGCCCTGTCCCCGATGGCCTGAGACACTGCCAGCCCCTCCTGAACACTGGAGCATCCCACGTGTGTCAGGGACCCCCAGGCCCTGCCAGGATGCTCCCACTCTCCAGAGGCGAGTGCAGGCATGAGCTCAGAAGCTTCTTCCCCTCTCCCTGCTGCCAGCATAGCTCTGAGTCACGGTCTCCACTCTGCTCCTGGAGAGCTGCAGGATCAGGTGATGGCCAGAGGAGAGTGGATGCTGGAAAGCTTCACTGAGACTCCAGCAGAATTCCTTAGAAGAGGAATTGTCCCTTCCAAGTGCTCTGCAGTGGGATCTCTCCCCTCCAGATGGGTTTATTGATTCTCTCATGACTCTGGGAGCTTTTGTCTCAGGGTATTCCACAATTCCTTTTGATGGGCTTACCTTGGTGGCCCCTCTACCCCACTTTTCCTCATTTTCTGCATTTCAGAAGCTCAGAGAAGCTTGGATGGAGCAGTTCAGCTCCTGGCCCTGGATTTCACTCTCCCCAAGAAAGCAAACCTGTGCCAAGCTGCATTTTGCTGCTGTTGATGTCAGAAAATTGGATCAGATGAAGTAAACAGCATTCCCTCCTTCCCATTCCTCTGTGTGCCAGCAGAGTTTTCCAAACCACCGAGCCTTTGCTCTTTTCCTGTCGCACCTCTGAGCATCCTGCCCTGAACTTTATCCTGACAATGAACTTTTTGAGCAAGGGACACTCAGGGAGGATCCCCAAATGCATCTCTGGGCACCCTGGCATTGACTCTAAAACACAGGGACAGCACAGGGACATCAAGAACCCCCCTCCCAGTCCCATTCCATGGATGAACTCATCCTCCTGCCACCTCCTACACTGGATCTGTGGGCTGGTCCCAGAGGGGAAGAGAGCAATGCCCTCCATATCCAATCTCTGGATCGAGTCAGGAGTTAGCAGGCTCCTCCTGGACAGGAAAAAGCAAGGAAAACCCTCCTGGTTTTCAGCCAGGATGGGCAAAGGTGTGGAAGCACCAAGCAAGGAGAGGTTTCTACAGCAGTGATAATCACAGACATCTCAAACACTTCCACAGTTCTTGCTTTAGCCCTGGGCAACTCTCAATATTGGCACTTTTAAGGAGCAGGATGAACTTCCAGGGGATTTTCAGTGCTCTGCTTTGGCTTTCTGGAGTAAGATGGACCAGCTCTGCAATGCTCCTTTTAGCCTTTTCATGTCTATTCCAGCTTTCCTCCCTAACTGATCCAAAAGCTGGAATAGTCCAGACCCACCTCTCCCACCCATCCATTCCAGCAGCCCCCATGAAACAGGAAATGCTTCACTGGAATCAGAATTTAAAAAGAGGAAAGTCAAGATCCTTCCTATTAAAACAAAACCAAATAAAAGCACTGAACAAAGACCCTCATGATCTGAGTCTTTGGAAAACAAATTCCTTCCAGGGTGATTCCAGCTTCCAGGCTAGGAGCTGGCATCCCAACCTGGTAAGTGGTTTGGGGATCCTTTCTGAAACAAATCCTCGTGCAGAAATGAAGAGGCAGGAATCTCCTCACATTCTGTGCTGTGGTTCTGTGCCACCGTGCAAATGATCCAACAGGGCAAGAATATTGTGGGAATCATGACCCCTACAGCCAGTGCCCAGGGGCTCTGGCTTCTCATTCGCACTGGAAAAACAACCCTGGACACATTCTCCAGCAAGGTCTGAGCTCGAGAAGCTCCAGCTCTCTGTTGCCTTTTGAGGATGACCCATAATTTCTCTGTCTGGCTCCCTGCCTATAACCACTAAAACCCTGCACGTTCCTGATGCCTGATCCCGGTGTTTTCCATCGGAGAGGGCTGGCTGCAGACTTTGCAGGGCCGGGCCTGCCTGCCATGTGCTTCGCTGCCTCAGGCAGTTGCCTGCAGACTCCAGCTGTTTTTATTACCTAAGTGGGTTTGATTGCTCCTTCATTTGTGCCTGAATGAGAGCCCTTGGCACCCTCGTGGGCTTTAATGGGGTCTGTGTGTTCTTGCTCCCAATTAAACCCACGGGCAGCGATTAACAGCTTCCAGCAACTCCAGCCTGGAGCGGAGGGGTACGCGGCTTTCTGGGGCTCCGGGAGAGGATCCTGCCAAAGGGACACGACTTGGTGCATCCCGAGCAGACAGCTGGGCTGGCTGGAAATGGCTCTGTCCCCAGGTGACCACTGCCACTTTCTTCTCACCAGGGGAGGTTCGGCTCAGCCATCCCAGCCTCATACAGACACATTTTCCAGCAGTGAGGGACAACACCGGTGGGTGGCCAGGGTGGTGTCACACCAAAGTGGGGGTAGAGACATCAAGGACAGATCCCCACCTGCCCTGGCTGTCGGGGCTGCTCCTGGAAAATATCTTGTGACATCAGGGCATGGACGGTCTTGCCCCACTTGGTCCTTCCCTCCCCTCCCTTCTCTTTGTGCTCCTGCCCAGGGCCTGAGCAGGCGGAAGGAGCCAAAAACGGTGAATTTCTGCTGCACTCGGAATTTTCAGCCCCAAGTTCTGACTCCAGGAGCCACCCCAGTCCCTGGCAGCCGCTCTGCCGGGATCGACCCAGCTGTCCCAAGGCCATGGCTCCGATGAGCACATCACATCCAACACGACCCACAGCCATCTGTGGGAACCCCGGGGAGGAGCCATCCATCAAAATGAAGATGTTGGGGGATTAAATGCTTCAATCTCATCAGAACTGGCGTTTTCTGATGAAAATTGGTTCTGTCAGGAAATGTGTAAGTGGCGCTGCCTGCCAGAGGTCCGTGTGCTGGGACCGAGGATGGCTGATGGAGTGCAGGAATGGAATGGAAAATCCAGGCCCAGGAGCTTTTTAACTCAATTAAAGTCTGGCTTGCTCCTGAGACAGGTCCATTGCACGGGGAAGAACATTCCTCCCACACTGAATTCAACATGGTGTGGGGTCAAGAACAGGACCTCAGCAGGCTGAAGTGACACCTCAGGTAGCAGATGGTGGCATTATGGAGGACTCAACCAGAGGCCACATTCTGTGTTAGAATTAGGAGCAGACATCACAGAACCATGGAATCATTGGGGTGGGAAAAATCCTCTCAGATCCTTGAGTCCAACCACTCCCCAGCAAGGCCAGCACTGACCCAAGTCCACAACTGCCACACCCACACGGCTCCTGAGCCCCTCCAGCCGTGGTGCCAAGGCATGATTTGAAAAATCACGCTTTCAGAATGCCTGGTTCTGGAGGAAAATGCAGGAATAGCTCTTGGTGAGGGTGAGATCCCTTCCCAGCCAGCAGAGCAGGGTGTTTAATGCAGGTCTCGCACTTGAGGTGTAGGAGAAAGACGATCCGTGCTGGCCAACAGATCCAGCTTGTAAAAATCCTTATTAAAACCCCGCTGAGCCTCATCGGGAAAGATGGCTTTTAATTAAAAAGTGCAACCGTTCAGCCAACTTTTATAGGAGATTGCTGCGACCCCAGGAGATGCCAACCAGCAATAGGCTCAGCTCCTTCCGGAGGGAGGGATCCTTCCCGTCCTTTGTTAGCTGGAACATCTCTGCCTCTTTTAAATGGGCAACTTCACAGGTTTCCTGAGTGTGGTTTCTTCCATTAGGAAATGGGAATCTTCTAACAGCTCACCCAGGCAGCAAAATTCCTGCACTCCATCTCCTGCATTAGGAACCTGGAGTCCGCTCAGCTCCGCTCCGTGGAGCGGGAGAGAGAGAGGGAGAAAAGAAAATCCAGATGGGGCAAAGTGTAGCTCGACTTTTTAATACTAAATTATTTACAGTAAGTAAAATCGTGTGTGTCAATTGTGAAAAGAGTCCAATTTGTTTGATTTACATTGCAGGGGGGTGCCCTGGGGTAGGGGGTGTTTAACTATCTCCTCTAATGTAATTGCCTATGGCAGCCCGGTAAATATTTGATGGGCTGCCTGAGCGAGGGAAGGAGCTGGGGCTGATGGTCCCGCAGCCCTTGCAGGGTATCAAATGCAGCTGCAGCCAGGCACTACCTGAGCCCTTCCCACTGGGTGACTGGGCTGCCTTTAGCCCACTTTCAGGGTGGGAATATGCACTTTCTTCTGGAAAACGGGTCTGTCCCCCATACCGTGGGTTTGTTTTAGATAAGAAGCCCAAATTTTTCTGTCGGTGCCTCAAAGGGAGTGTTTTCCTCAGCTTTTTAGCAGGAAAAGCAGGTTTTCCTCTTGTCAAGGATGTTTCCATGGCTTGGAGGTGCTGGATCCTGGCCCCAGCTCGCAGGGACTGTCCCTCAGTCACAGGAGGGTCAGACCTTGACTGAGGATGGTGAGGGGGATGTGGATGGACAGGATTGGGAAGGACACAGAAGGGCTCCAGCAGCAGAGGTGTCTGCAAAAAAAATTCATAGTCCCAGCTCATGCAGCCTCTCACGTTTTTTTCCATTTTTAGTGTTTCAAGCAGCACCAGGGGAGGTTCAGGTTGGACATCAGGAGGAATTTCGTCATGGAAAGGCTGGTCAGGCCTTGGCAAGGGCTGCACAGGGCAGTGGTGGAGTCCCTACCCCTGGAGGTGCCCAAGGAATGCCTGGATGTGGCACTCAGAGCTCTGGGCTGGGGACAAGGTGGTGACTGGTCACAGCTCCTCCATTCTGGAGGCCTTTTCCAACCTCAGTGATCCTGGCATTCCATGTCAAGATGGGCATACTCAGTGCCCCGGGGGTGGCCCCTGTGATCTGGGGACAAGGTTCTGCTGCTCAGACAAGGGTGGGACAGAGCTTCTGCTCCTCTCTGGGCACTCCTGCCAGTCCACAGGAATTCCTGGAGGGTAGGAAATTCACATCATCCACCTGGGACGGTAAATATTTAAAAATAGGAACACCCCCTGCCTTTCTCCCTGCCCTCCTCATCCTTATTCAGCTCCTGCAGCTCTTCCAGCCCTGCAGGAAACACACAAACCCCTGGGAAGAGGGAATTCACTGAGGGGCTGTGTCTGCAGGTCCTTTGCCCTCTGAAGGGGTTTGGAGGTCCAGATTTGGGGATGGGAAGTCAATGATCTCTGAGGTCCCTTCCAAATCAAATCATCCATGGATTCTATGGTTTGGAAGGGATACATGGAGGCCTCCAGCCCAATCCTCTGTTTGGAGCAGGGCCAGTTAGGGCAGGTTTGTACAGTGGAGTTTGAACCTCTCCAAGGAGACACCAAAATCTCCCTGGGCTCCCGGACAGTGAGCAGGGAGAGGCCGTCCAAGATCTTCATCTACAAAGGCAACCAAAAGTTGGGTGGGGATGCTGCATCCACCTGGTTTGGCATGGAAACCCCTCGGGGCTGTGGATGGAAGGATCTGAGCTCAGATGGCAGCAGCAGCTGGGCAAGGAGGGACAAATGGGACCCACACCAAGCTCCACAGAGATCGTCATGAACGCACTGGGGCTTCTCCGAGGGTTTCTTGGGTGATATCTGTGGCTGGGAGGCAGGATGGAATGGAGAAGGGATGGAGGTGTGGAGCAGGATGAGAGGCCTGCTGGGGTCCCGGAATGCAGAGGGACATTTTACATGGAAATCCCAGCAGATGCTCCTGGTGCCCTGGGGGTCCCAGCCTGCTCCTGCCAGGACACTTTCTGTGGCTGTCCATGCCTTGCTTGCTCCAGCTCTTACAGAAACCAGCTCTATTAATATCCCAGTTCTTCTTCTCGGCCCATTACCCTCCTGATGGCCCAAATTTCCAGTTAGCTCCTCTCCAAATTTAAATGATCACTTCCCCCTGTCTTTTCCACCCCCACCTTTCCGAGAGATGTCGTCACTGATGACCCACATTCTCCTGCCTCTGAAGAGCCTGGCGCCGGGGCCATTAGATCCCTCTGCTGGGCTGGGACTGGCTGACAGCCAGTCCCGACCTCACAAGTAACCACGGCCATTCACCGGGAGAGGGAAGCTCCAGCCTTGCCAACAGCATTGGAGAATGAGAGAGGAAGGAAGGATGGAGCTGGATGAAGCCTCCTCCTACCCAGGGGGTGTTACCAGGGAAGGGAGGAAGGGGACCTGCCAAGTAAAGAACAGCTTTGAAGGAGGCAAGAAACCTTGGGAAGTGTCTTCCCTGTCCTACCTGCTCTGAAGGTCTGCCAGGAGCTGGCAGATGGGATCCCATGGCATGCAGGTGGGACTGGGACACCATGGACTGCTAAGGGACTGGGACACCATGGAATGCTGAGGGACTGGGACACCATGGAATGCTGAGGGATTGGGACACCATGGACTGCTGAGGGACTGGGACGCCATGGAATGCTGAGGGACTGGGACACCATGGAATGCTGAGGGATTGGGACACCATGGACTGCTGAGGGACTGGGACACCATGGAATGCTGAGGGACTGGGACATCATGGACTGCTGAGGGACTGGGACACCATGGACTGCTGAGGGACTGGGACACCATGGACTGCTGAGGGACTGGGACACCATGGACTGCTGTGGGACTTGGACACCATGGACTGCTGAGGGACTGGGACACAATGGACTGCTGGTGGGATGAGAGCCCATGGTCTGTTGGTGGAATTAGGATACCGTGGACTGCTGGTCTAATTGAGGCTGCCTTGGACTGCTGGTGGGATTGGGATGCCATGGAATGCTGTGGGATTGGGATGCCATGGAATGCTGTGGGATTGAGATGCCATGGAATGCTGATGGGCCTGGGACACCATGGACTTTGGGTGAGATTGAGACTGCATGGACTGTTTGTGGAATTAGGTCACCATGGACTGCTGGTGGGATTGGGATATCATGGACTGCTGGTGGGACTGCTTTTCCTCTGACCCATCTTGCAGCCCCTGTGAGTCCTAAAGCACTGCAGACTCTTGGTGGGACCAGCATTGAGGACACTGCGTGGGACCAGCACTGTGACACGTGTGTCACTCTGTGTGTGCCCATCTCCAAGCCTGCAGAGCCCTGAAGTGCTCCTTGAGCTGTTCCTTTTGTTTCTGGAGGCCTCCAAGCTCCATATCAAAAGCCAGTGACTTTCTGAAAGAGGAAAACTCTTTCAGTTCTGATTTTAATTCAGTGAAGAACTTCAGTCCACATCAGAGTCAGTGCAGAGGCCAAGATTCCATCAGTCTATGGAAGAGAAATCCATGAGCAGCTGGAAAGAGACCTTGCAAGGGGGCAGGAAACAGGACAATGTCCCCTGTGCTGCCCATGGCTCTGGCCAAGGCAGGCCTTTCTTAAAGCCTTCCTGAGAGTCTCCTCTGGCTCTTCTCATTCTCGCTGAGTCCCAGGATCAGGAAGGGCCTCCAGGAGCCCAAGCCTTTGGTCCCACCTGGAACTGATGGGCTCAAGATTGGTACGAAATTAGAGCGGGAGAGGAAGGGGAGAGAGATCCCTTGCCTTCCTCCAGCTTTGCTCATCACCATCATCTCTACCTTGTGGCCCTGTCCTGCATCCTTTCAGCTCTCCAGCCCACTGCTAATCCCAGCTCTCATGGGTCCACCCAGATCCTCCTTGAGGAGACATCCCCAGGCAGCTCCCAATACCCCAAAGACCTCCTGCCACCAGCCCAGCCCATCCCAACCAACTCCCACCACTGACCCGGGCAAAGGAAAGGCCCAGGCAGGCAGGAAAGGCATCCCAAAGAGCAGCTGTGGTATCAGCTCCTCCCAAACAAGTTGTGTTGGACTGAGAGATGAGTTTTTGGCAAGATGATCCAAAATCTCACTGCCACAGCACCTCCAGGTCACCTGGTCCTGCCATCCCAGCCCCCTTCCAAAGGGGTCCAGCAGCTCCAGGGCACAAACAGGGAGAGCACCTCCTCATCCAAAGGAGGTTCCTCCTGGTCCTCACCTTGGCTCATTCAGCAAAGGGAGTTCCTCGGAAATGAATGCAGGGAGGTTTTCCAGCAAGAAGAAGAAGGTGAAAGAAAGAAAAAGAAAGAAATACTAAGAAAATAAAAAGAAAGAAAGAACAGGAAGAAATGAGGAGAGAAAGAGAGGAAAAATAAGGAAGGAAAGAGAGGGTCTTGGTTTTCTGAGTTAGAAGCAAAATTATCTTGATTTCCATTTGAATAATTCATGTTTGCCACGGGCCATGTATTCCTGAGCTTGGGTGTCAAGTGTTTATTGAATATATCTCTTGACAGGGCACTTGTGTGATATTCAGCCATTGCCAGAGTTTGAAAAAACACACACAACAAATGGAAAAAGAGGGAGGAAAAGGAAACACTGGAATGACGGCTTCCTCTGCCTCAGTTTGAGAATAATTGGCCCAAATGAAGCCCCTTTCCTTGCCATAAAGTCTCCCCTACCCCCTCCCTCCATAGAGATCCAGCTGGGGGCCCAACACAGGTGACTGGGATATTGTCCCTACATCCAGAGGGAGAAGCTCAGGGACCATGTTGAGGATGAGCCCAGCAGGTGCTGGAGGAACTGGAGCCTTTGTCACCTCCTCAGCTTTTGCCAAGACATGGAGATGTGATCCTGAAGACTTAGAGGGGTCTTATCCCAAATGTTTCCACCTTGGAGTGAATCCCAGTTACAGTGTGAGCCAGGTGGCTCAGCAGTGGCTCCTGGATGTCACAGACTACTCACCTCCAGCTCATACCTTGAGGGCCATGGCTCCACCAGCCAGTGGGAAAAGCTGGAAAAAGGACATCTCTTCCTGGGTGAACCAGACGAGAGCAGGGAGATGCAGCCATTCCCAGTGGTATCCCTGGGATCAGAAGGAATGGGGAGTCCCTCCATCCAAAACAGCATTGACCGTGTACTCAGTGCAGGACAGAGAGAGGCACTGGAGGCAAATCTGGTTCCAGAGCAGAGAAGGATTTGCCTCTGTCCTGGGCAGTCCAATTCCCATTCTTTGGAGGATTCAGGGAAAAGGTCCCACCGTCCTACCCCAGCTAGCACACAGACCTTTCTTTTCTTTCAGTTCTTGAAGGCAGGGTTGGAAGGGACTTTGGCTGGCCACATCCATCCCAAACACCTCCTCAGGGCAGGAGCATCTCCAAGGGGTGGCTTGGAAACACCTGGATGGTTCTAAGCCCAGGACACAGGGACGGCAGCTGGGAGCAAGGACCTGCTGTGCCACCCTGGACAGGGCCTGTCACCCCTTGTGGGACACACAAGCACTCGGTGCTCCCCATGTGCTTGTTCAGCTGAGACAGGAGGGGGTGCAGGGGTGGTCAGTGCCCAGCAGATTCCCCTGAGGTGGGACGTGGTCACACACAGAGCTGGGCATGGTGGTGTTCACCTTGTGCAGGATCTGGCTTCAGAATCCAGGTGTGTCCGTGTGTCTGGGCAGTGTGAGGACTCCCCATGGGCTACCTGAGGTGCATTCCCAGCCCCACCTGCGTCCTGCTGCTCCCTGCCTCACTCAGCCCTCGGCAGTGACCGGAGCTGCAGCGGCAGGACCAGCCTTGAGGGGACACATCTCCCTCTGTGTCCCGCCAGCTCCTGCACCCCACAGGGACACAGGCATCCCTAGGATGGAGTAGGGAACAGCTTTGGAGGGAACACAGACAGTTCTGGGGGTCTGCAGCACCTCGAGTTCACTTGCCAAGTGTCTTCTGACAGGAAGCAGGGGACCCCGTCCCAGCTGGCTGCTGGCAGGGGCCCATCAAACCGAAACCCATACCAGGACCCCAAATCCCGCAGCAGAGCTGGCTCCTGGCAGGCGGGCGAGGCAACACCTTCACAAGGCGGCCGGGGGCGAGGAAAAGGGAGCGATGCCGGGATGCCCAGCACACACCCGATCCCCCTGCAGAGCCCCGGCTCCCCCTGCAGCGGCTCCCAGGCAGCAGCGAGAGCGCGGCGTTCGGCCCTCCCTGAGAGGAGTCATTTGGACACCGCCGGGGCAGGGGGAGCAGCCAGACAGGGAGACGGGGCCCGTCCCCGCCCGCTGCCCCCAGCACCCAGTTCCCAGCTGGTGCAGCAGCAGGGAGCCCTGCCTGGCCATATGCTCTGCGTACTGCTTCAATTACCCCGCGCAGGAGCCGCGGCTCGCTCGGCTCCCGGGAGCGGCCCCGGGGGCCCGCGGGGGGAGCGGGGCCACGCCGGGGCTGCCGAAAACCGGAGCAGGGTGGAAGGGCTGAAATCAGAGCAACTTCGCTCCGTGGGGGACACCCCCGGTGCTCCCACAGGCGCTTTCGTGCCCGGGAGCGTCCCTCGTGTCCAGGAGCATGCCAAGTTGAACAACCCCATCGGGGCTGGGAGCCCCTCTGCACCGCCTGCGGGTGAGTCCGGCTCCTGAACCCCTAAGGCAGGACCCGGGCCCCAGCTCCTGCCATTAAGGATCCATTCCCAGCCCTAAGGACGGTCAAAATATCCCAAGTCCTCTCTCCAGAAAGCTGATTCTTCCCGAACTGAGCCCCCAATTAAATGGTGTAAGTGGGAAATTAAAAAAAAAAAAAATCACTACCGCTTTTATTTTCACAAAAATAGCCTCGTGATTGCATAGAAGTGTTCATGGAAAAAATTTCAACACCTTGAAAAATTTCTTTCTCTACCGGAAAACTGAGAAACTAAAACCTAAACCCACATTTTCTTTTCATTTTCTTACCTCCTTTCAGCTTTTTTTCTGAAATAATCTGTGTTTGTGTTTCTAATGCCTCAAGGAGTGTAATTTTGTAATTATCTGATGGAAGAAGGAAGGATTTGGTTTTCCTGAGTTCTAATACTGGATTATTCCTGACATCTCTAAGAACAGGTTGTTTCCAAGAAGGTTTGATTTGTGTTGTTCCCTAAACTTCACAGCCAGAGGAAAAATTTTTACATGAGCAATACTTGTTGTTCTGGTGTTCATTAGACATATCACCCTGGTCCTTTTCTGGCCAAAATATCTCAGCCTTCTACAGAATTTTTGTTCCTTTGAACTGGAATCAGACTCTCTATTCCTTAGGAAATCTGGTAGGGCTTGGGTTGTTGGCTTTTTTGGGTTTGGTTTGGGTTTTTTTTTAATTTTCTATAAGTCTCTTAACAGAATTTAAAAAAAAAAAAAAAAAGGAAAGCCAAAAGTACATTTAAAAAAAAAAAGTGCATGAAATCATCAAGGATTGATCTGACATTTATCAGGTGATTCTGGAACTCACCACCTTCGTTTTAACTTTTTCCAGCTATTGGCCAGCCTGGCCTTGGACACTTCCAGGGATCCAGGAGCAGCCACAGCTTCTCTGAGCAACCTGTGCCAGGGCCTCCCCACCCCCACAGTCAGGAATCCCTTCCCAATATCCAACCTAAATCGGCCCCACTTCACTTTAAAACCCTTCACCCTTGTCCTACCAAAAACTTTGTCCCCATGAAGCCCGGAGGGGCTGGGCTGGGAGCAGAGGCTCTCTGGCCTGAGACAGCCCCCATGAAGAACAGCGACATCTTCAATCCTGACCCTCCTGGAGCAGGGAAGGGAAATTAGCAAAAAGCTAATCAAGGAATAATTCCAAGTGTCAAAGCCACTTGATGAAATCGTTTTGCTTCTGGGAGACCCGCGGGCAGAAAAGCTTGCTGGAATAAATGAGTCTCATGCACCAGCCTCACATATTCCCACAAATGACTGGGAGCTGTGCGTACACCGGGGCTATGGACTGGCTGTCACCGCTGCCCCAGACACTTCTGTCACCCCCAGTGCCATTCCCAGCTTCCCTCAGCCCTGCTCCTTCTCCTCACACACCAGAAGAGGAAAAGCCCGTCCTGCTGCTCTGCCAGTCGGGTCGAGCAGGGCACGGGGACGATGCAGAGGCGCAGGGACAGCCCCGACACCCGCGGGTGGGACACGGGAGGGGATCCCAGCCCCGAGCACCTCTGCGGGTGACAGCGGCCCCGGGCGCGGTGGCAGCTGCTCCGTGCGCCTGGTTTTGTTCTGAGGACAAAGAATGGCACTCGGGCAGCGGCTCAGCCCGGCTCTCCGGGCGGGGACAAACCCGGGATGAGGCCGGGCAAGCAGCTCAGAGCAGCCGGGAGCCCTCGCAGGGCGATCTGGTGACAGGAGCGTGCTTTGTCCCCACTCCTCCGGGGACAGCGAGTGCAGGGCTCAGTCGAGCAGCCAAAGCAGGGAAAGTTTATCCCCTCAGCAGTTTCTGTCCTTTCAGAGCAGACAAAGCTGTGCTCTCCCAGCACCTGTGTCCTGCATCTCCCGGGAATGGGATCAAAGCCACCCCACATCTCAGGTTATTTCTAACCCCATTGTCCCTGTCCCAGCTGACCATCCCAGTGCCCTCCTTGGTGGTCTGGTCACTCAGAGCTGGTGGTCAGGGCTTTTCCTTCACTCAGAGCAGTCAGGTGAGCAGCCCAGGGGTCACTGTCCACCCCTGGGTGCCCCACAACAACACCCATCTGAGGGGAGCTTGGGCTGGGGAAGAGCAGTCCAAACTTGGAATAAACCCCCCGAGATGGGCTCAGTCCTCACAGCTGATGTGGCTTCCTGGATGTCCTAGTCTGCAGCCATGTGCTGGAGCCACGAGGCTCATGCCAGGGGAGGGTCATTCCAGCCAAAAGTGCATGGCCTCCTCCACTGCCCCTGGACTCGGACACAAGACAGATTTCAAACTTCCCACCAAAACAGCAGGAACAAAAAGGTGTCAAATCCCTCTGGATGCACCTGCAGCCAGAGCAGAGGAGAGGAGAGTGTCTGATAGGAGAGCATGTAACAAACCCTCCAGGAGAGATTCCCCCTGTTTTTCAGGGGCAGGAGGAGGGAATATCTGGGTGGGATGGTTTATTTGACCTTCATGCATAAATCTTTGCTGTCCTTTCTAATTGGCAGAATTCTTCCAGGCAGGACCTGGGCAAGAAAGGGTTAAGAACCCTCCAAGCCATGAGCTGACCCACAGGCCTTCCCAGATTGTCCCCTCTCTTATCTGCTGTGCCTGGGGACATCAGCCACCAGCAGATTACCCTGGGCTGTGCCCTGAGGGCACTCGGAGCTGAAGGGCAGAGGAAAGAGAGGCTGATCCTTGAATTCCAAGATGCTGGGAGTCCGTGCAGGAGGCAGAGGAGGGCTGGAGGGGGAATAGGTCCAGAGGGCTGGAAGGGAAAGGGATGCACAGAGACAGTGAGAAGGACTAACCAGCCATGCCTGGGGCACCAGAGCTCCAGCCCTTGGAGTTCCTGTGCTCCCAAGGGCAGCAGCAGCTCCAGAGCAGCAAGGTCCCCACCAGGAGGTGCAGGAATCTTCAGGATGGGACTTTGGGGACAAACCTGGAGGTGTCCAGGCCAGACTAGCTGAGGTGGGGGACAGAAAGGGCTCACCCCGAGCTCCCTGTGCGTCTGGCCGTGCCCAGCAGATGTGTGAGGGGCAGAACCCTCCATGACCCATCGCTGGGGGCCCTGAGGAGGGCCCTCAGCAGTGCATTAACACCAGGGTGCAGCTGAGCAGGGCTCCACAGGCAGCAGCTGCCGAGGGAGTGAAGGAACCTCAGGGAGAGCAAGAAGGGAGATTTCAGGAACGATGTGATTTGGGATTTTCTTTCCTAAATCTGAAAACCTCCTAAGTGATGTGAGAACAGCCCAGCCAGGCCAAGCATGGGAGTGTCATGAGAGCAAGGGCGGGTGGCAGGGCTCAGGTACATGCTGCTCACAAGGGCAGCGATGAGAGAAGATAATCTTTTCCTGATGGAAAGCTCCAGGACCCCAGGGGAAGCCTTGAGCGTGGTTCTCATCGGTTCCTGAAGGGAATCATGGCCAGGTCACTGCTGCCAGAGCTAAATCCTAGCCTTGCACCATTCTGGGACTTGGAGCTCTTCATCCCTGTGCAAGCTCTTTCACCAGGCTGGGAACCATTTGATATCCACAAAGGGCTGTGGGTGATTGTAACTCAAAAAGTTGGAGAGAACCAGAGATGGAACAATGGATTTGGAACTGGACAAGCCTGATACTACTGGGAAAAACTTTCAAGCTCCATATTTATCCATCAGCTCTGAGCAGAATGGCCAGCAACCTGTGGAGACTTGCACAAGGATTTCGGAGGTATTTAGGGGAATATCCATGGTTTGACTGGGGATAAAGCCCTCTCACTGGGGCAGAACCTGTGCAAAAGGAGGGATCCAGATGTGCTGAGTGCCCCCTCAGAGCAGGGCTGCTTCCAGGATGATGAATTGTTGTCACCCCAGAAGCTGCAGGCAAGAGGACAGCAGAGCAAGGACAATATCTTGGATTACCTGTGCTACCCTTGGGGTGTGAGTTCAGCCAGACCTCACCTGCCAACGAGCCCTTTACCCCCAAATCCATCTTCTCTGGTGCATCCCAAGGTATTTAAGCTGAAATCTGGTTTCATTGATCCAGCCCTAAAATCGATGGGCAGCAGAGGGCTGAGCCACTGTCCAAATAAAGATAATACGAACAGCAATAAAATAGCACCATTGATTTTAAAACTCCCCGTCTAAGTCTTTATAAAGTATTCATTAAATATCTATTAGGATAAATTGAAAGCATTAGGAACACGAGGAACTGGTTATGCAGATTTGCAAGTGTTTTTGGTTAATTTATAAATGCTGCATCCGCACGGACAGAGCAGGAGACATTGATAATAATTACTCTGATCCGTTTTGTTGCTCTCTGTAGAACTCAAAGCTGTGGATATCAGAGGCAGAAGGGGCTCCATGTCCTTCTCTCCTGGGTTTGCAGGAGGTCAAGAAGCTGAGGAAGGCGAGTGAATTTTTCATCTCTGAGGAGGCACAAAGCCACATTTAGTGAACCCTTTCTGTGGCGCAGGGGAGGGGTGGCACCGCTTCACCAGCGGGCCCTGATGGCTGCTGATTACACGGTCGTTAAGACGCCTGAGAGGGTCACAGTCCCCCAGCACATGCTGACTTGTATCGTTTTCACCCCTGGCGAGGAGAGGCTGCCGTGGGGACAGCGGGATGTGCGTCCCCGTCCCGCAGGGCACCCCGGGACACAGCCCGCACGTATTTAATGGGTGTCAGTCACCCACGGAGCCAGGACGGGGTGATGCCCCCACAGCAGAGGCTGGAAAACGGGACCAGGACACATCCCTGAGGGGCTGGGACACAATCATTGCCCACTCCAGCTGCAAGCAGGGAGAGTCACCCTGGGCTGCCTGTTGTGTAGGCAGAGCTGGGATTGCCCTTCCATAGCACCAGTGCCTAAAGACAATTCCAAACTGGCTGCCTGGGCTTTCCCTGGATATGGAGTGAGATGGGCAGTGCCAGAGTAGGATTTGTGTTGAGGGTTCCAGCAAAAAATGGACCTGGAGCTGCTGGAGCAAGTCCAGAGGAGGCCTCAGAGCTGCTCCAGGGCTGGAGCCCCTCTGGAGACAGGCTGGGAGAGCTGGGGGTGCTCACCTGGAGAGGAGAAGGCTCCAGGGAGAGCTGGGGGTGCTCACCTGGAGAGGAGAAGGCTCCAGGGAGAGCTGGGGGTGCTCACCTGGAGAGGAGAAGGCTCCAGGGAGAGCTCAGAGCCCCTGCCAGGGCCTGAAGGATTCCAGGAGAGCTGCAGAGGGACTGGGGACAAGGGATGGAGGAACAGGACACAGGGAATGGCTTCCCACTGCCAGAGGGCAGGGCTGGATGGGATCTTGGGCAGGAATTGTTCCCTGGGAGGATGGGCAGGCCTTGGCACAGGGTGCCCAGAGCAGCTGTGGCTGCCCCTGGATCCCTGGCAGTGCCAGGTTGGACATTGGGGTTTGGAGCACCCTGGGATAGTGGAAGGTGTCCCTGCCCATGGCAGGGGTGGAATGGGATGAGATTTAAGGTCCCTCCCAACCCAAACCATTCCCTGTATCTGTGATTCGAGCCTTGCCCTGCATGATCCCTCTCCAGGAGCCACAGAGGGACACCCAGCAATCGCCTCCAGGACTTGTTCCTTGCAGGCAGCTCCAGGAGATGGAATCTCTGTGCCTCCAAGCCCTGGCCAGCCCCTGAGAAGCTGCTCCCTGAACTGGGCCATCAGTCACAGCCTCCTGCACAAACAAAGCACAAAGGCACCATGAAGTGCCCAGCTCCAGGAGGCTCAGGGAGGTGTCCTGCTCCTTTGTGCTCAGTGCTGAAGTTCTTGGCCTTACCTGTCGGAGTCCAGGGCACTCCTCTGACTGCCCTGGAGGGTTTGAGGTCCTGGCAGGGGGTCAGAGACCCCCCTGCACAGACCCCCAGAAAGGCATTGTCCTGGATCTCAGTTCATGGGAGAGCTTTCAGATTGTGAAATGAGTTACAAGTCACGAGAATGTAACAAAAATAGCAGTAGTAGTAATAGTAGTAGTTAAGTGATCACAGGGTGCAAATGTAGAATATTGGGATTTTTAGAAAGGGGTCAGAAGAAAAACATGGAGGACCTGGGTGTGGTTCTTGTCCTTTTTGTCCTTCTTTTTGGCATCCATTTTTCTGCTGTGGTGGCTCACAGGGATTGGTGTAGGACAGAGGTGACATGTCTAACATTAGAACTTGGTATTGGTGATTAATGGTAAATAAAAGATACGTAGAATGTAGTATAAAAGGTTTTACCCACCTGTCATGGGCAGGAGTTGTCTCATGCCCTCGCTCCAACAAGACCTTGGCAGGGCACAGAAAGAATTTGTAGGTAAGAAATAATAAACAACCAAGAGAAAACCTGAAACGGCCGCTTTTGACTCTTTCTTCTGCTTCAGCACGGGGCATTCAGGGAAAAAACTCTGATCTGACATGTCTTGGGAAACACAAACCCGAGACTTACCTGAAGCTCAAACCACCTGTAATTAAGAATTACATCTATTGAACATAAATATCCCAAATGAGTCCTTTCCTAGGCCATGTAAAGAGTGTGCATGGGTTTACAGAGCATTACCTTCCCCACGACAGCTCCAGAGGGAGAGTTTGAAACATCTGGAAGGAGGGGGGAGTGGAGGGTGGGAACAAAAACCTTTTGCTCATGGACTGGTCACTCTTGCAGGGCAGGTTGGTCAGACAGCAGCCACCTCCATGGGGTCCAGAAGTCCTGGTGTTCCAGAGAGGTATGGTCCAAAACATCTGGGAGAGGGAGTCGGGAGTCCTGGTGTCTTCCTAGGGCTGCTTTTAGGTGACACCCAGCATCTCTGAGGCTCAGTTTTCCCACTACAAATCCCAGAGGAAATCCCATCCCAGCAGATGGATGTTATGGAGATGAACAACCAGAGAAGCCCAGAATGGTTTGGGTTGGAAGTGCCCTCAAAACCACCCAGTCCCAGCCATCCTTCCACTGGACCAGGGTGCTCAAATGATGCTGAGAAAGCCTTGGGAGAACAGCATCAAACATCCCACAGTGCTCCATCTTGCCTTTTAGCTCCTTCCCTTGATGTTCCTACATTTCCTTCCCTCCCCATTCCCTGCTTCTCCTCCCTCTGAATGCTCTGGAAATACCTGGTTCGGTCTCTTTGTGAATTATTAGAGGCATTTACCATAGGCCCTCTTATTAATTATTCACAGCTGTTTTGTTCTGGGGCTCAGATGTAATTAATGGCTCAATTAATATTTAAATATTAACTATTTTTAAAAACCCAAGACATCTCTGTTAAGCTTGTCCATTGAGAAATAAAAGGCACGGCCAGTGAGGCTCGGCCAGGGAAGTTGCAGAGCACAGTGTGCAGTGAGAGTCTTGTGCCAGCACAGATCCATGTGGGAAGCAGTTCTGGGAGCAAGAGCCTGGGAACAGGGAGCTGGATGGGGACAGAGCCTCACCAGGGGAGGCAGGGAGAGGAGAGCAGGAGGTCTGGTGTTGTTTGATCCTTGGGGAACCACCACCGATACTCAAAGCGGGAATTTCTCCACGGACTTGCTGATGCAGAGACTCCCTGGATCCTGGGTCTGCCCAGGATTTCAGATTTAAAATCTGTAAAGCTGGGAATCTTGCTGGTGTTCCCATCACCTTCTCCTGCTCCACATCCCAACTGCCAACAGAAGGAGATGGAGGAAAATGGAAGGTGAAAGATGCACAGATCCAGCCAAGAACTCGGATGGCAAAAATTCAGGAGATGTTATTCCACAGGTGGGGCTGCTGGACAACCCCCACCTGCACAGACCTCTGGTGGGGTTTATGGCTTTGCCACTTAGTACATTTAATTTACATGTGTGTTGGTTAGAGACACAGAGCAATGCAGGAACTTGGATCTTTGATGGAAAAGGCTGAGACTGGGTTTTATTGGAAAAGATGATATTTGGACAAAGGCGGTATGGGAGCCCAGCTTGTCCTAAATGGGATTTTCCAGTTTTATTGCCCTGTAATGCTTGTGTTTTCACTGGATTATTTATAAAAAGAGAGAAAACTGTAAAAGCAAAGTGTGTTTAATGAATTAGAATGAAGCTGATGTGAAACCAAAATAAAATACTCAGCTGTGACTGTAATAAACCCTAACTTCACTGCCATCAACTCTGCTCACTTCCACTTGTCTGCTGGTTTCCCAACTGAAATTCCATTGGAACGGATTTCCCCCACCAACCCCAAGTGTCAGCAAAACAACGTTTCCCCACGAAAGACTCAACCCAGGGGGAATTTTTTTTTTCTCCGTCGGGGAATAGTGCAGGAATATTTCCTTTCGCTGTCCCGGGCGTTTCTCATTCACTGAACGTCTCCAGGTGCCCGGCGCTGACAGCCGAGAGCCGGGAATGATGCTCGGAACAAAGAGCCACGGCCAAGACCCCTTGGCTGCTCCCTCCTCGCGGGTCTCCCGGACACGGAGCCTCCCGGGGATAAGGTTTATGCCACCGATCGGCTTTTTGCCTCCGGTTCATCCGGCGGTCGGGGAGGTCAGAGCCACGTCCCGCAGTCTGACCCACGGAGAGGTTCCCCACGTCCCGGCGGCGCGGGCGGGAAGCCGCCGGTTCCCTCTGACGGGAATTCGCAGCGTGGGTTTCATTCGTGCTAAATAAAGCATTCCTGGAGCCAGGTACCTCCGGGTGGTTTCCGCACGCTCCTGCTCGCATCCTGCTCATCCTCGGGCTGATTTACAGCATCAACCCCGGCGCAGGCGCTGCCTGGGCCCAGCTCGCTCCGGCAGGCGCAGGGTTCAGCTCCTCACCCCGACATCTACGGTAGCACGGCGGCTGAATAATGCATGGCTGGGGCTTTGTGGAGGTGCCGTAACCCGATCTGCAGCGCAGGGACACATGCACACCACCGCGGCGGGGAAGCCGCCCGATAATGCGAGCCGCGGCCACCCGATCCGCGTCCCTCGAGCACGGGCTGGTGCCCGGCCAATGGGTGTCTGTGGGGAGGAAATGAGAGCCCGGCTTCTTGGGCACCGTCTGACACTCGCTCCCCCCCGGCGGCTCTCCCAGCGCGCTGGGCCAAGGCCAGATGCTGCAGGAGCCACCCGCTGCCACCCGGCTCTTCCCGGCCCCCGGCCGCGGTCCCCGCGCTCTCCAGCTGGAGGGCTCTGGGCTTTCCCTCTGTCCTCAGAATCCCGCAGGGAATGAGGCACCCAGACCTCCACCAGCACGGCCAGAGGGACCGCTCCACCTTGCCCCGGGGGAGCGTTGCGTTATCCATGGCCTGTCTGGCATCGCGGTGTCCTGTCCCTTCAAGGAGTTTGCTACAAACACCAGCTCCTGCCCAAGGCTCACGGCCTTCGAGCTGCGTCCTTCTGCCTTTGCCTCATAAAAGCCGGCACAGCTCCCCTGCAGCCAGCTCCAAGCAGCGAAGAATTCTCTGGTGCCAAGGTTCACAGCAAAAAGTCTCTATACTTCCATTTCTTTGGGAATCTCGCCCTCCATACAGACACCTGGGACTTCCAGCTCCCCCTTTACTTTTCCCCGTGTTTCAGAGGCCTCATTTCCCTCCTGGGTCTGTGCCACCTCGGCAGGGTCACGGAGCGACTGACTCTGCGCACCAAACTGCTCCCGGCACCACGCACGGCAAGGGCTCCGTGCCAGCCTGGGGTGCTCTCAAACATAACAGCAGCGGGATTATATCAGCGCGGCAAGAAATGTGCGGCATGGATGGAATAATGATGGAATAAGCCCTGGGAATGTCCCCGTGCCGGTGACCCTGGTGACGGGGCAGTTGTGGCCATGCACGTCCCTGCCTAGCCCCGAATGCTGCTCACAGCTCGGGAGAGGCTCCCGGAGCCGGAGCATCTCACCTCCAACCCCACCGGGAGCGAGGCTCGGTGAGGTTGGAATAAAAATCAGTGCAGGTGGCTGGGAGGCAAAGAGAGAGGTCATCTCCCCCGGGAGCTACGGGGAGAGCAGGGAAGGGGTTCAATGACAGCGGTCACTGCTCCTGCCGCTGGCTTCTCGCACTGAATCCCGACCGAGCCTCGGATCCTTCTGCCGGCGCTTTAACCCGGGGCCCGTGCAGAGAAAGCTGGATCTGATCAATTTAACCCAGGAACTCATTGCAGGGAAAGCTGGATCTGATCAATTTAACCCGGGAACTCATTGCAGGGAAAGCTGGATCTCACACATTTAACCCGGGAACCCGTGCAGGGAAAGCTGGATCTGATCAATTTAACCCAGGAACTCATTGCAGGGAAAGCTGGATCTGATCAATTTAACCCGGGAACTCATTGCAGGGAAAGCTGGATCTCACACATTTAACCCGGGAACCCGTGCAGGGAAAGCTGGATCTGATCAATTTAACCCAGGAACTCATTGCAGGGAAAGCTGGATCTGATCAATTTAACCCAGGAACCCGATGCAGGGAAAGCTGGGGCCGGACCCAGCACATCTGGAGCCTCCAGCTGCACGGATTTCCATCTGCCCCCGGCTCGGGGCTGCAGCGCTGCTGCCGGCAGTTTCCACCTCGGAGTAATCTCTGTGTAGAGATATTCCTCCCCCCGCAAACCCGACAGCCGGCAGCTGGGACGGCCGGGCCCCGGCTTGAAAAGCCTTGGTGGGGCAGGTTAGCCGCTCCCAGCGCCCACGGCCCGGCCCGGGAGCCGCCAGACGCGGCGCGGGGCTCGGGGGGCTCGGCCCGCCGGGTCACCGGAGCCGGCGTCAGCTGTCAGACACAGCCACAAAGAGCCACCCTGGCTGCTAGTGGCCGCTGGTGGCCGCAGGGCTCGCGCAGACGGCGGGGCCGCGCACAGCGAGGGGCTGAGAGCGCGGCTGCCAGGATGGGTGGGAGGCGGAAAAACCGCAGCTCCTGCCCCGGAGTGCACCAACAGCGAATCCCACTCCGTCACGGGAGGGAAAAATCGGTTTAGATACACAGCGAGGCTGGGTCTTTCTTTTTTCTCTCCATTTGGAGAAAAAAAAATTTTTTTAAATGTAGCACAGATACACACACACACCCCCGATGCTTTACCCTATTTCTTCCCAAAACATTCCATTCAGCAGTAATTTGGACGTCAGCTTTAACCTGTTTGCCCTTGTCATTGTTCATTTTAGGACTGTTTAAGAACAAAATAACCATTTTGAAGCCCAAAAAACCCAACTTCCCCTAAATCAATACTCCCCAACATTTCTAATAATTCTCCACTTTTTCCTCTCTTTTGCCTTGGATATATTGAACAGGTTGCAGTTCTGTTCAGGTGAGCTGGCTTATTAAATTCAAACTGAGTGAAAGCTTTGTATGACACAGGCTTGGAGAGAGGGGAAAAAAGAAGAAAAACCTGTCTTGAAACAGAATTTATTGTGTTTTATCCCACTAAACACTCCACAATATTTTGTAAATTAAGTAGTTCTGTTCCATGTTGCTGTTTCATTAAAAGGCTCAGTAAAGCTGATTATCTATTGAGTAGAAGGAGATTTCTAATGGATTTTATTTTTCCTGCTCAGAAGGAGAAATCCCAAATTCTCGCTGCTCTTTGCTGCTCTTGAATAAAATCTTGCAAGTTGAATTGAAGGCTTCTAAGAGATGAAGGATCTCCGGTTTCCAGCTCTGTTTACCACCTGGACAGCTCGTCCTCAGCAGGTGACAGCAGAGGATGAGGTAAGAAAGAAAACACACCCAGAGTGGGGTCCTGGGGACCACCCTGGTGGGGCTGGGGGGAATTTTCCAGAGGGGTCTCACATGGGGTGACACTGTGGCTTTGGTCCTCCTCTTCAGCGGTCACAGTCACCAGGGACACAGGCGAGACTGTTCCCACACTCACCTGCCTTTCCCCACCTGTTTGTACTTGGGGTTCGGTTCTTGACCATCATTTCTGTAGGGCAGCATCAGCCTTGGCATTGATTTTCCCTCTTTGGTCCCATCAGGCTTCACCCAGAGGGAGGCTGGGCAAACAAGGGGTTAAAACAGGGGCTGTGTGGAGGGATGAGGGCATAAAGACGCTTTAGGGGAAAATTTGGGGAATATCCTGAAGGAACAATTTTGGTGGGGTCACGCCCTTGCGAAGGTTGGATGGTTCAAAGGAGCGAAGGGCTGGGTGCGAGCTGTCCATGGCTGGGAGGGGGAGGAGGAGGAGGAGGAGGAGGAGGAGGAGCGGCGGGGCCGGGCTGTGTCCTTGCAGGAAGGATTCCCAGGACACCCCTCATTGTGCACACGCTGTTCCCAGCTGCCGCCCGGCCCATCTCCGTAACGGGAGCTGACACGGCTCCTGCGGGGAGACGTGGGAGTGAAACCCCTCCTGCACAGCCCCTAATTGGAGTTAACTTTTGCCCTGGGAGCCACTCCATTACCAGGGAACCCCGCGGCGGGGCCGCGGCCAGTTGGGGTTTGATGGGGCCAGACAAAAGTCGTTTTCCGAGGCTCCCCTCAGCTTCGCACCAGACTTTCTCCTGCCCTTTCCCCTCCCACCTCCTCTCCAGATCAGCTGCTCTCTGACTGGTAAAATGTTTACACTCCATGCAGGTCCAGAAATCAATTAGAGACACATTTAGCTGACATATGGCTTCTCCAAACTCATGGCCCTTGCAGATCCAGCCAGAGGAAATAAAGGAGCGGGGCTGGAGACCCTGTGTGCCACCCTTATGGACACCAATCCTTTTTAACGACCCTTTAAATCAGCTCTGCTGCGGGGGTCGGGGCCAAAGCCATTATTCCCTGACATTTATGACCAGAACTCGCCGCCTGCTCTGTCCTTGGTTTTACCCATCAGGAAGTTGGTAATTCTTCTCTTCCCTGACCTGGGGAGCTTCCAAAGCTGGACTGGGAGGTCTCAATCTGCTAGGTCTGGAAAGGGCAGCAAACACATGGATCAGGGATCTCTGCCAGGGAAGGGGAGGAAGGGAAGGACTTTGCATTGCTTTGATGGCTCCTTTTCCCATTGCTCCACTTTTCCTTCCCGTGGACAAGACCCAGCAGCCCCCAGAGCCGGTCCTCGCCTACCCAGGTGGCCATAGAGCCACGAGAGCAGGAAACTACTCCACAAGAACTCCAGCTAAAGCCAACCTCTGCTCAATGATGAGAGGAAAAGGTCCTTTAAGCACTGAATTGATGTCCTGCAGAGGATCTCCCTCCTCTGTGCCCACCTGACTTGGTTCTCTATTAACAGATCAGCTGACAGCATCCCAGAAAGAATTCCTACAATGCTTCCACAGGTTCCCACAGCAGGTGATGGAAGAGGACGAGTGCTCAGCTGTTAGAACATAGAGGGAACAGCTGGTTGCATGGGGATCATGGCCAGGGAGCCAGGGAAGGTGGGAGCAGGCAGATCAAGGGCACAGTGACACTTTTGGGCCACCATGCTGCCCGTTGGATTTGATGTAAGTTCTAAGTTTTAAATATGAAACAGCACCACAAACAGTGCAGTTGCACCAAGACATTTCTGAGCCATCCAGGATCCAGGAGGAGAGATTTGTCACATCCCACAAAGTGTCCAAGGCCAGGCTGGACAGGGCTTGGAGCCACCTGGGATAGTGGCAGGTGTCCCTGCCCATGGCAGGGGCTGGGACGGGATGAGCTTTAAGGTCCTTTCCAACTCAAAACATCCTATGATTTTCCACTGGCCAAGCACAAACCCCGGGATGCAGCAGCCTGGCCCCACACCCACCCCATCTGTGAGGATTTCCCTCTGGAGACACAGCCAGCAGCAGAACACCCGTGTTCCCTCCAGCCCCCCCGTGAGCAGCGCCTCCCGGCAATGCCACGGTGGGCTTTGTATCCATCGAAAGGGTCCCGGGTGTGGCAACACCGGGCTCCTGCACGTCCCGGGCTGAGCGCAGCCACCTCCGTGTGCCGAGGCGGTGCAGCGCGGCTCGGGGCTGCAGCGCTGCCGCATCGCCCCATCTAGCGGCAGTGGGTGGCCAGAGGGACCTTCTGCGGCCCATTAAGGCAGAGGGATCAATGAACGGCTGCCCCTCGCCGGGTATTTTTAGTGTGCAAATGTTGCAGGCTGTAATCCATCTCCCCCGGTCGGGGCTGAGCACGGCTCCATTTCCTCCCAGCATTACGAGGATGCCGCTGCAGCCAGACTGACGAGAGCCTGGTTGGAATTATTACACCAGGAACCACAGGGATGGGGCTGTGCGGAGGGCTGGGGGCTCTGCTAGTTCCAGTAAAGGTACAACGGTTTAAGTGGAAATGACTGCTATTGATCCTGGCAGGCAGAGACCAGCAGAAGTAAAAATAAGCTGCTCTCAATTAACCCGCATTGATCTGAATTAAAAGAAAAATGGATCAGCCCTAAATAAAATACCAGCCTCTCCAGGCAGTGAGGCTGGTGCTGGGTGGCTTTTTAGCAGAAACAGGTGTTGGAGATGGGAAAGGAAAGGCCTGGGTTTGAGGTGCAGTTCTGGTTAGAAAAGCAGCAGCACAAGTAGGACGTTCCTCAGGTTTTTCCCCTCTCTCCCTTGGTTTGCAGGTACAAAGGGCTCTTTGTCCAGAAGCCATTTTCCATGAGGCCCCCCAGGAAAGTGTCCCAGAGCAGCATCAAGGGCAGGAGGCTGGGGAAGAGCCACGGGGAATGGGTGGGGGTTACTCGGCCTTGGTGCAAATCTATGGACAGAACCAGGAGAGGAGCAACAGAGCTTCATTTGCAGACCAATGGGAAATTTTTGAAGTGAAAATTACGGAGAAACACCAGAAAAGACAAGCCTGAGTCCTGCTCCTTCTCTCAGGGTGGTGCTGTGAGTGCCAGGAGTGGTCCAGCTCTCCAGGACTGTGCTGGATCCTCCCTCTCTCCTCCTGGATCTCGGGCTCTGTGTCAAGGCTAAAAGCTCATTTGCATCAGACTAATCAGCAGAGCTGACACAGGAGCTGTGAAAGACAACATTATCTTCCCCTGCAGAATTGAGAACACGCTGCACAATTCCTGGAGGGCCCCGGGCTGCCAGCAGACACCATCCCTGCTCCTCGGGGGCAGGCGGCAGGCAGGAAGGGGCCGAGGATGCAGCCGAGACTTTGGCAACAGGGGAATCCTCCACTGCACCTTCCTGCTCTGGGCTGGAGCCTGGCTGCAGCTGGATCCCTCCTGCTTGTGCCATGAGGAATTCGGGTGGGGAAGGAACGGCAGGAGCCAATGCACAGGGAGCAGATGCAGATGGGAAGTGATGCAGAGGCCTCTTCAGTCGAGGCTGTTGTACCCGAACGCTCTCACTCATCTCGCACATCACCTTCTGGGACGTGCAGACAGTGCTCAGCTCTAATTCTCCAAAGGTTTTCCTCAGCTGGCACAAAGGAGCAGGATCCTTGTCCCCGTCCCTTTCCCCACCAGCACCTTCTGCACCCAATCCCCAACTTTTCCAGTGCTGGGAAGTCCTGCAGCAGCTTCTCTGCCTCCTGTTCTCTCCCTCCTGTTCTCTGCCAGTTCTCTAAGCCGGGTTCAACCCCATCTGCTGTCCCATCAGCTCCCTCAGAAGGGCTCCTCAGCAGTCACAGGGGTGTGAGCCATGAAAGGCCCTCCCCAGGCAATTTGTCACTGACTGAGCTCCGGGACTGAGCCCCTCCCGTCCTGCTCTGCCCGAGCTGTCACCCAGCTGCCACCTCCCCAGGAACCTCCAGCCACAAACACAAAAACAAAGAAGTTTCTTGTTTAGTAAGAAACACAAACTTAAAATTCTTGTTTCTCCTTAGTAAGAAATGTATAAATATCTAATAAGAAATATAAACTGGAGAAAGTCAAGAGATTAAAAAAAAAAATCGATGAAAAAACTGGTGTGGGCAAAAGAGACAAGATCTGAGAGAAGCATTGTGTGCTTAAATCAGAGAATCATGGGATGGTTGGGGTTGGAAAGGACCCTAAAGAGCCTGAAATCAGCCCCACCGCCCACGGGCAGGGACAACTTCCCCATCCCAGGATGCTCCAAGCCCTGTCCAACCTGGCCTTGGACACTTCCACGGATGGGGCAGCCAAAGTGCTCCTGCAGAGAGAGAAGAAACAGCCCTTGGAGGGCAGGAGGCGAAATCGTGGATCCAAAGAGCATCCAGGAGCCCCGAGGTTACCCAGGCTGGGAAACTGAGGCACGGAGAAGGAGCTACAGAGAAGGAAGGCGCAGAGGAACGAGAACTATTCCCTGGAGCTCACAGCTGGTGGTGTCAGGCTGAGTTTCTGGGACAGACCTGTTAATGGGCACTAATGAACCCTAATGAACCCTCGGAGGAGCGGAGCCGCTCCCCCGGAAAGGCAGGGGAGGGATTTGTGGTGAGGAGGAAAGCCGGCATTGCCCCTGGCGGGTGGATCCGTGTGCCGAGCCCCTGCCCAGGGTGGGGGCAGCGCCTGCAATCCCAGCTTCCCTCGGCAGAATTCCTGCCTGGACAGCAACACAGCCCCGGGCATTAAAGAGGGAGACACGGGTGGGATGAGATCTCTCGGTGGGCAGAGCACCAGGACTCTGGAGTGACATTTGCTGACGTTCCCAAATGTTCTGGTTTTGCAAGGGAAGTCACAGCTCTCTGAGGTTTAAACACTCATCCTTCCCCTCCCCAAGTTCCACTGCTTCCCTGTAATCTCCAGTCAATCCACTCATCTTCTTCTGCCACGTCTTTTTGATTAGGTTTAGGCACAGATCTTCTAATTTCACCAAAGGATGCTGAACTCAGCTCATGGAGAGATCCAGACCCAGCTTAAGGTGAGCACCCACCTGCCCAGCCTGGCTCTGCCTGTCAGCTCTTCCTGTGCTCCAGGAGGTTTGGTGTTCACTGCCTTGTGCTTTCTTGGCCTGTACTGTTCTCCTCCTCCTCTTCTTCCTTTGCTTTTCCTTGTTATTCCCACAAAATCCTCACACTTCCCTGCCACGGGATCTCCCCAGTCCCACAATGTCCCTGGCACAGAGATTATGCCAAAACCTGAACCACAGCCCAGCCCCAGGCTCACCAAAGGAGTCAAACCTTAAATTCCCTCGCTAAGACCCCATGGAGAGACAAATCTCCTGTGCAGGCAACATTCCTTGGTGAATTCATGGACTCATTTACACAGGAAATGCCCTCTAGGGCATCATCCAACCCAACCATTCCCCAGCACTGCCAAGGCCACCACTAAGCCAGAGTGCCACATCCACATGACTCTTAGATCCCTCCATGGATCCAAACCTCCCTGGGCAGTCCCTCCCCATGCCTGAGCACCCTTTCCATGGGGAAATTCCTGCTGGTGTCCACCCTGCCCCTCCCCTGGCCCAGCCTGAGGCCGTTCCCTCTCCTCCTGTCCCTGTTCCCTGGGAGCAGAGCCCGAGCCCCCGGCTGTCCCCTCCTGGCAGGGAGTTGTGCAGAGCCACAAGGTCCCCCTGAGCCTCCTTTCCTCCAGGCTGGGCCATCAGGGAATCGATGTCCCTGGGATCAGGGGCTGCTGTGGAACTCCCACCCTCCCCTCCCAAGGCAAACTGGACCCTGGTGCCATTCCCAACTCCCACTGACATGGCCAAGCAAACCAAACCCTCACCTGGGCACACCACACCCCACAGCCCCTAGCACTCGTGGAGACAGCCAGAGGGCACAAACCATCCCTGGCCCACCCAAGGTGAAGCCCCAAGGCAGTGAAGGACCTCTTGAGAGCAGCACAAAACTGCTGCTCCACGCTTTACTCCATTTCTGGGCAGTGCCTACACAAAGTTCTGGGATCTCTGGGTTGCAAAGAGACACGGAGTCTCACTCATGTCCTGGCACCTCACTCACATTGATTTCAGATCAGAGCTGGGTGCCAGGAGAGGAGCAGGAGGGAGCCCAACCTCCCGGCTTCGGGCTGAATCGCTGCCGCTTCCCCAGATGGCTGCTGCCTCCCCATCCAGGCTGCTTCTCTTCCAGGCACTGGGGCTGTTCCCAGATGGAGGGCAAATGCTGGGAAAAGGGTGGCCTGGGAGCCTGGATGTAGGAAAAGGGCTGTTCTCTCGAGCACAGGGGACGGATGGAGAGCAAGGTGACAAGCAGGTCGCTGCTGCTCTGGAGTTTCCTTCTGTCAGTGATATCAGGAGGAGAATTTCCCAGCCAAATTCAGCTGCTGGACACCCAAATTCGCGTTTAAATTTGTATCTTTTCCTGCTGTAGCTGAGTGTCAGGAGGAGCCAGCGGTGGAAAGGAGCAGCAAGGGATGTCCATTCCCAAAACATCCAGGGGCCAGCACTGCCCATCCAGGGCTCAGCCAGCAGGGCTGCCCCTGGCCCCACACTGCTGCCTCAGGTTGGGCCCCTGAGCTGGGCTTGGAGCCTTTTTTTTCTTTTTGCTTTTGGACAGCACATTTATTAGGGAAGCCCTTTAATTTTTTCCGTTTTGGAAGAACCCCAAATGGGCTTCCCAGCAAAACTAATGTGCAGGCACTGGGCATTAAGCACTGAGTAATCCTGGAAGTACAGACCTGATGTCTCTACAGGCAGCAATAAACTTTTCAGAACAATATTGTAACCTCAACTCTTCCTCCTTTAATGGCTTTTCTCTGTGCCATTAACATCCCTGCAGAACTTCCCAGCCATGCCATGAGCAGGTCTTGGGAGTCAGGGCTCAGGTGCAGCCCTTTCTCCAGGCTCCTTGGGTTGGGAATGCTGCCTGCAGGGGAAACACACATGGAAATCCTGGCCAGGCCGTTATTCTTCATCCAAGGCCGGGCTGGATGGAGCTCTGAGCAACCTGGTCTAGTGGAAGGTGTCCCTGCCCATCAGGGAATGGGATGAGATTTAAGGTCCCTTCCAACCCAAACCGTTCCATGATTGTGTGACTTGCAGGATGCCTTGTGCCAGACTGGGAGCAGAGAATGAGGATGACAAAATCCTCCAGGGACTCGTCTGGGGCCAGAGACACCTGTGGAAGGGTGGTGGAGTTTCAGGAATGAGAGCAGATTTTGCTCAGCTGATGGCAACAGGTTGTCCAGGATGGACTACAGCTCTTGCCAGAGTGCAGGAGCCTGGGAAGGAGCAGGATTTGGGAATGCAATGGTTGTCTTGTGACACCTCTCACAGCAGCACTGGACGAGGACTCTCTTCCAGTAAGAAAATGAAGAGAAGGTCTGGAAAACCAGCTACAAAGGTGTGGGAACATTCCCAGAGAGGAGCCAGCTTAATTCCCTGTCCTGCTTTCCTTCTGCTCTGGCCTGGTGGCTCAGACAGTTACCAAGGCAAGTCTGGGGCTCTGGAGAGCTCTGAGCTGAGCCAGCTTCCTCCAGGCAATTTAAAAGCACTAAAGCTTGGCATGGAGGCCCAGCCAGCAGCAGAACCTGGTGCAAATTGATGTGGGGAGGAAGAGGAATTCCTGCCACTCAGCATCGCAAATTCCTGCCACTCAGCATCGCAAATTCCTGCCACTCAGCACCCCAAATTCCTGCCACTCATCACCCCAAATTCCTGCCACTCAGCATCCCAAATTCCTGCCACTCAGCACCCCAAATTCCTGCCACTCAGCATCCCAAGCACCCCGAGCACCCTCGGCTGAGAAGGGGCTGGGGCTGGGCTGGCTCTGCCCCCTCTAAATTGCCCCAGATGAGGCTGGGGGAGATGCCCTGGGCTGGGCAGCATGGGCAGGGCCCAGGGCAGGCCCAGACCCCCATCCTCAGCTGTCGGGATCTTCTGGAGAAGATTCTGAGTGACACTGCCCCCGTGTCCAGGGGAAAGTCAGGGAACCTGCATCAGCATGTTCTAGCTCTTCTTCTGCTTCACAAAATTAAAGATGTAACACTTCCCTCTGAAAGCAGGCTTTCTGTTTTAAGTCATCAAAAAAATTTGAAGTTTAAAAAAGGCAAATTTCCTCCTGGAACAGATTCTCAAGGCCAACTGGCAATGTTCAGGGTTGTGTGAGACAGAAGCTGCTTTTGGACATTTCAGAAAAAGGCCATTGGACACTTCCAAGGGATCCAGGGCAGCCACAGCTTCTCTGGGCACCCTGTGCCAGGGCCTGCCCACCCTCATTGTAATAAACACCTTCATTATCTCCAGTGAAAATCCCTCTTTTAGTTCTAGTGCAGGGACCCTCCCTTCCCCTCCCTCTCTGCCCATTGCCCTGGCCCCTCTCTGCTCTCAGCCAGGGAGGGGACGGATCCAGATCCCACTCCTGTCCTCCCACCACAGCCAGGAACGGCTCCTGCGAGGATGGATCCTGACAGCTGGAACCTGCTGGAGCAAGTAAACAAAAAAATAAATAAGTCACCCCCAGAGCTCCCCCAAGGTGCCATTAAGGAGCCGAGAGTCGGTGATTAGTGGCAACAGGAAAGGGGGAAAAAATTATAAACAAAGAAGTCATCGTGGTGTCCGTGGGGAGAGCACTTCTAAAAATCCTTTAACAGGCCTCATTAAATATTCATGGCCTCGGTGGCTGGCTATACATCCTGATTAGCTGGGACTTCAGCTCCTGCAGGCCAGGGTGCTGCTGCTCCTCACCACGGGGACAGGGACAGGGACGGGTGGGCCTGGCCGAGTGACCACGGAGCTCCTGGCACAGGAGCCTGGGCTGCAGAACATGTCCTGCCTGCTCATTCTGGGTGAGAACACTGAGGGAGGAGAGCAGAACCAACAGGGACATGGTTTCCTTCCACGCCTGGCAGCCACTGCCTCAAGGCGTGGCTCAGCAAAGGAGAACCTTTGGGGAACCTTGTCTGTTCTATCCTGGTCTGCCGGGGCACAGCAGGGGACGTGCTGCAGGACGGTGTCACAGCAGGACGGGGTGACAGCTCAACATCAGTGTCCACCCTCTGTCCCCAGCCTTCCCTGCTGGAGAACACACAGCTCTCCCACTCCCCCAGCCCCAGCAGCAGCCCCAGGCCCTGTGTTTTCCCCTCCCTGTTAACGACATGAATATTTTATTACATTCCATTGGAAGAAAGATGCAAATGGATGTGTGTGGGAAGGCTCTGGAGCCTCCCAGTGTTAACCAAACAAGAAACATGGATTGTCCTGCTTGTGGAGGATGTTAACACCACACAGGGATGTTCTACAATCCAAAACCTCACAGGGAATGCAGGGCTGCAGCCACTTTTGCCACAGGAACTCACGGTAGCACTAAAAGGTTTCAGCTTTGCTGATCTGATTTTCGTTTTCCAAGCAAGAGAAGGATTGCTGTCAAATGTTTCAGTAGGATCAGAGAAACCTGGGGCTGGGGCTGCCCAGAGCGTCAGGGCTGGAGGATCCATTCCTGGGAGCTGTCCTGTGGTAAGGAAATCCTGTGACACTTCCAGGGTTGGGGAAGTGTCTTAAATCATCAAAAATGCTCTCCATGGGATTCCAGTGCTTCCACAGAAATCTTCCATGGCCTCATGCTAATTGACACGTTGTCTGTGAGAGGTCCACGATGGGTTGGCAGAAAAGGAGAGAAAAACAGGAGTATGACACAAGAAAAGAGAGGAAAACCCTCAAAGGCAGGTTAGACGGGGCTTGGAGCAACCTGGTGCAGTGGAAGGTGTCCCTGCCCAGGGCAGGGCTTGGGCTGGGTGAGGTTTAAGATCCCTTCCCACCCAAACCATTCTGGGATTCTGTGAAATGGCACTAATTCCAAATCAGACATTTCTGAGAGCAGCTGGAGGCTGGAGCAGCCTGGGATCTGGGGTCCATCAAGTTTTCTGGATTTGATTTCTTTGGGTGCTCAGGGTGTGAGGAAATCAGCTCCTGAGGTCCTGCTGCTCCTCCCCACAAATCACAGCACTGTCTGATTCCTTCTGCTTTGCTGCTTTTTTCAAATTCCTTCTGGTGTCACCCATCACTCACAGAATCCTGAGCATGAAGGGTGGGAATTCTGCCTGGTAAATGCTTTTTGTGGGGTTCAGTCTGAGGAGCACCATCTGCACAGAGCAGAGGGGAGCCCCAGGTCCAGCCCCATGACCAAGCCCATCTGTTCCCAGCTCCGAGTCCCACGACTCCCTCAATCACTTCCACAGACACCTCCCTTGGAATCAGCAGCAGGGTTTTCTCACTGCTCAGCCCGGCCTGGGCCCGTGGGTAGAGTAATTATGTAAATTCTGCCATCAGAATGATTAGCCATTCCATCTCAGCCAAGACTGCTGGAAATTGGCTCATGATTTATTCTGTGCTCCCATTTCATCTCGTCCTTCCACCATGGTGGGGTCTCCCTGCAGCTCTCCGGCCAGTTGGTGGAATCAAAGGAGGCATACGGGTATGCAAGCCTCAAACACAGGTCCACAGACAGCTCTGCTCCCCAGGAGCTGGGGAAGTGACATCCCTCTCTCCCCAGGGATCCCTCACCAGGCTGGGCTCTTCTCCTTCATGCCCCAGAGCCCCTTGGGGACGGGCGGCTCTGGAGCTGAGGAGTTGCTCTGGGAAGTGGAGAAACTCTGAGCTCAGCCCAGAGGAGAAAGAGTTTGATCTTTCCAACCTAAAATGGTGATAAAACTGCTCAGACAGGAACTCTGCTCCCAGGTGGAGGCAGCCAGGGGTTACTGAGCCTGGAAATGTCCACATTCCCTCCCCCCTCCCTGCTCCTGGCTGTCCTGGATGCCAGAGCATGTTCCCTTCATTTCTCTGCAGTGCTCTCCATGGGATTCCAGTGCTGCTGGGGAAATCTTCCATAGCCTGACACATCCCTCTGCCAAGACATTCCCCTGAGCACTTTGTTTCCAGTTAAAAGCCCCATCCTTCTCTGCTGCATTCCCTTTATACCTTGACATGTTCTCCCCTCCTTGCACACCCATCCTGGGAACACAATTCCCAGTGTTAGCCACCTGGACATGTCCCCACCTGCTGTCACCCATCCCTGCCCTGGCTTGATTTTTATCCTGATGCTTTAAAACTTTAGACACTTCCCATATGTGAGAGCTCCATCAAACATCCCTGTGGTTTTCCTGGAGCTGAGCAGAGCCAGGACATCTCTGTGCTGTGCCTGAGGGGCTCTGCTGTGTCACCTGCCGTGTGTCACCTGCTGTGTGTCACATCTCCGGTGGAAGGCGTCCCTGCCCATGCCAGGGGTTGGGATGAGATGTTCTTTAAGCTCCCTTCCCACCCGAACCATTCCCTTATGCTGTGATTCATCCTCACAGGGCTGCTTGGATGCACCCCGAGCCTTCCCAGCCGGCACAGCCGGGTGATGGGATGGGACACATCCCTGCCAGCAGGAGCTCAGCCGTGCCCCCGGGGAACGATTCGTCTCCTGCTGATCTGTCTGGGACCCGTCTCCTCCTGCAGTCTCCTAAGTGGAAGTGACTCCGGAGCGCTGCTGGGGCCACGTCCCCATTTATCTCCATGAGAGCGGTGACATCCCGGACAGTGATGCATGAGCCGAGTCCCCGGGCCGGGCGCTGTGACACCGCCGGGCTCCGCTCTGCTGCCTCTCCCGCGAGGCCATGTCACTGCAGGGTGACACTCGCTGCTCGCTCCGGTGGCAGCCAGGGTCCCGGGGAGAAAACCCATTGTTCGCCTTTGCTTCAAAGAAATAAAAGAAAGCAGGACTCGTCCGCGGCCGTGCCTGAGGAGCCAAAGGCCGCTCGGAACTTTCTGCTTTGCTCCTCTCCGGGTTTTCTCCAGAGTCCCCGGGGCTCCTGAGTGGTCTGGGGGACAGGGAAGGGCCACCACTGTCCAGCTGCCCAGGGGACACTGAGCAGCCCCACCGAAGTCAGCTTACAGCTCACAGCTGGGGCTTGGGGACCAGTGACATCACACAGGGAATTTGGGATAGGGGGCAGAGGTTCCAAACCCCAGACTGGGATTTTATCCATGAAACTGAGAGAGTTACTATCCTGTGCCTCAGCTAAAAGGTCTGGATGATATTTGGTGCCTCTTTCCCATACTTGATCTCGGCAAATTATCCAAAAAACACTGGAAAACATAGGTTTTCCAGAAGATCCCCAGCTTCCATGATTCCTTGATGCTAAATTATTCTTGCAGCCTTTCAGCAGGAAGGTTTCCTCTCCATAGAGAGAGTGATGGGAATTTGGGGCTGATCTGATCAGCAGCACCTTTCCCAAACTAAAATCCTACAGGGTGGAGGAGAGGTGGAGGGAGCACCATCCCACTGCTCCGTGCTCTGCCCAGCTGCTCTGGACTCAGGAGCTGGAAATCACCAGGAAGTGACTTTGTTCACAAAAGTTTCAATTTTTGGTTTTATGTTTGGAGTGGGACCACAGTGATCCATAACCCCATGAGCTGCTCTGGTTCTCTCATAGAGCCCTTGGAATCTCAACCTTTTTTCCCCTCTGCTTTCCTATTAAGGGGCAGCCCCACAGCAAAGCCAAGGAGGCTCCTTGTTGGTCAGGATCATTCCCAGGCCCGAGCCAAAGGCTGACAGTTGGTGCCCCAGAATTGCTTCTCTCACATCCTCATTTCCCACTGGCAGGAGGAAGGAGCAGGGAAGTCTCACAGGGAGTCCAAATGCTGCCTTCGATGGGAACCGTGGGGAGGATGGAGCCACATTCCCAGAAGTTTCCTGCTGAAGAGTGGGACACGGAGCTCCCCTGATGGGGACGTCAATTCCTGCCACAGAATCTGAGTCAGAGCAGGTTGAGGTGGGAGATCAGGGAAAGGTTCTTCCCCCAGACGGTGCTGGCACTGCCCAGGCTCCCCAGGGAATGGGCACGGCCCGAGGCTGCCAGAGCTCCAGGAGAGTTTGGACACCGCTCCAGGGATGCCCAGGGTGGGGTTGTTGGGCTTCCTGTGCAGGGCCAGGAGCTGGGCTGGATGATCCCTGTGGGTCCCTTCCAGCTCAGGATGTCCTGTGATTCCAATCCCCATCGTCATTCCCGAGCGCTTCGCTGCATTCGCAGGTGGTGTCACAAGATGGAGCAATTGCCCCATTTGTCACTCCGCCGGGCGCTCCGGGCCTGTCCTGGGGCGTTTTTGCTGCCTGGATGAGCGGGTTTTCCTCTCCCGGGTCCCAGGTCCCTGCCCCACGGGATGCCTGAATTCAAACCTGCTCCTCAAATTCCCCCAGCAGCGCGACATTCCCTGCACAGGCAGCGTGAGAGCCAAAGGTGCTTTGGGAGCACCCTGTGCCTCCTGCACCCACAGCCTGACCCACCACGGGGCTCTCTGCACCCAAAAATGTCTCTGCCTACAGAACCCAGGGCTCATCAAAACTTCTGGGGGTGAACCTCGACAGTGCAGCAGCGCTTCAGATCCCCATGCCAGGATCTCATCTGCTCCGAGGTGAAGCCACACCCCAAAACACCAGGCTGGGACCTGTGTGGTTCTCAGGGGGAGTTCTGCACCTCGGAGCTCTCCAGGAGCATCGTGGACAGAGGAAGAGCTGCCTCGTAGGTTTGGTGGATCCCCTGAAGGTCCCGAGCAAGGAGGACATGGGCAGGGTGGGAAAGGTGGAGGGGGAAAACAGGCAGGAGGAAAGCAGGAGGATGGATCTGCCCTTGGGAAAGGTGGAGGAGGTGAGCAAAGGGGTGATTTCTTGGGGAATGAAATCGAACAGGGAAAATGCCCCTTTTCCAGAAGAGTGGCCCAGCTGGAGAGGTGGAGCAGTGCCAGGGAGGCATCGCACTGTGATGGTCTGGCCACGGAAAAGTGGCTCTCTGTGCCTGTTCCTGGGGCCTTCTTGTCCTTGTCCCAGGCAGGACCTTCCCAAATAAACTGCTTCCATCCCAAATGATGACTCCCTCGAACTGGAGCTGTTCCATGCCTCATTGAAAACATGTTTGGAAGAGGTTGAAACGTCCCATTTTTCCACAGCCACATTTTCCTTGGGACAGCTTTTCCTTCCTGAAGCTCTCTCTGAAGTTGATTGGCACAACAACACAGCCTCTTTGGAGAGACCAGCTCCAGAGGAGTCATTTGGCCTCTCACTTCCCAAATGCTTTCATCAAGATGGGAAAACTGAGACAGCTTGGGGAGAAATCCTTTCCCAGCAGCTCCATCCATCAGAGGCCAGGCCAGAAGCTTCCCTGATCCCCATCCAGGCCAGCAGCCCCAGCCATGGCAGCAGGGACCCCACGCCCCCCACACCAAATATTTTGTTCAAGTTCAGGGCCACCCAGCACAAAGCAAACAGGGTGAAGCCACAGCTGTACAAACATCTGGGTCTCCAGGATCCCTGGAACCTCTCAGCATGTGTGTGGCAACCGAGGGAGAACAGCTCCAGCCTCACCCCCATCCCCACCGAGGGAGAGCAGCTCCAGCCTCACCCCCATCCCCACCAAGGGAGCAGCTCCAGTTCCTCTCCCATGGACCTGCAGCAAAGCCTTGCTTTTTCAAGTAGCGTTTGTGTTCATAAAATCATGGAATGGTTTGGCTTGGAAGGGTCCTTAAAATCACCTGGTTCCAACCCCAGACCTGGGTGTAAGTCCAGGCTCATGCCTGGATGAACCCTCTCATCCAATCCCACACTGGTTGGGATGGGAAGAGACCTTAAGCTCACCCCGTTGCATCCCCTGCCATGGGCAGGGACACCTTCCACGAGCCCAGGTGGCTCCAAGCTGCATCCAGCATGGCCTTGGACACTTCCAGGGATCCAGGGGCAGCCACAGCTTCTCTGGCACCCTGTGCCAGGTAGGGCAGGGCAGGGTGTCTTATCCTCTCCCTGCATGGCAGGCTGCTGCTTGGGAGGGCACAAGAGGTGAATTTCCCCATTTCCTCACCTATGGGGGAGCAAACGAAGCTGAACTCCCCTCACAGCAAGAGCAGCATCACAAACCCCATGAACAACCCCCCAAAAATCCCCATGTCCCAGCTGGTCCTTCCCAGTCCCCCCAGCTGCCCCGGCTGGCCTGGCTGCTCATTCCAGGCATGTTTCTCATGGCTGTCAGAGGAATGCAAAGCCCTGGGGTGTTCAGGGAGACCAGCACCACATCCCTGCCTAAAAGGGACAGCGGGCTGATGTCAGCGGAAACATATTTTTATCCCTTATTCGAATGAAAAGGAAACGACCCAGAGGAAATGCATCAAAAAAATAAAAAGAAGCCTCCTGACAATGAAAAGTCCAGCTTTGCTTTCAAGTTTTACTTTTCCCAGGACACTGCCTCCCTCCTGCCCTCAGCCAAGAGGGACAAGAGCGAGCAAGGGAGCGAGAAGCCCCCACACACCCCACAAACAGGAAGCTTGGGTTATATAAAGACTGGGGCTGCGTCAGGAGCCAGAGGGGCAGGACACGGGATGTGACATCCAGCTGGGCCACCCGTGCCTGCAGATGGGCACAGTTACCCCTTCAAGTGATGGCTCCCACTGCCAGAGGGCAGGGCTGGAGGGGATCTTGGGCAGGAAGTGTTCTCTGTGAGGGAGGTGAGGCCCTGGCACAGGGTGCCCTGAGCAGCTGTGGCTGCCCCTGGATCCCTGGCAGTGCCCAAGGCCAGGTTGGACACTGGGGCGTGGAGCAGCCTGGGACAGTGGGAGGTGTCCCTGCCCATGGCAGGGAGTGAAACTGGATGAGCTTGAAGGTCCCTTCAAACCCAAACCCTTCTGGGATTGTGTGGGTCCAACCATCCCTGCTGGAAGCCCATTCCTGCAGGATGCTGTCTGTGCCTGCAGGAAGAGCAGTGCAGTGAGGTTGAAGAGAACAAACACAACAAACACATCCAGCACGAGAAACTCCTCCTGTCCCCCACCCAGCCTGGCAGTGCCAGGGGGGCTCAGCCCACCCGGGACACTGTCCCTGCCCACTCCAGAGCCAGAATGTCCCCAAGGAATGCAGGCTCACAGCCTCTGCCGTGCCCTGACAACTGATGGATGGCAGAGGAAGGAGGTTCAGCAGCCCAGCCGTGCCCCTGCTGCCCTCCTCTCCCGAACCCATCCGTTCCCATCCAGCAGCCCTGGGAAGAGCCTTTTGTTGAAGCCTGTGCCAGAGAGGCTCATTAACACCGTTTAATATCCCATTTCCTGGAAGGCAGGAGACTCCTGGGGACAGAGAGGGAGGGGGAAGCAGAGAGGCGGCGATGGAGGGGGGAGGTGGCACCTCCGCGTGGGTCGTGCCTGGCCCCTCACGACATCGTGGGCTGTGAGCATCCCCAAAACCTCATCACCCCGGCAGGTTGGCAGTGGACGTGCCCCACCCCTCTCCAGGCACCCAGGCGGACACGCAGGTACCCAAAGGCAGGGCTGAGACCCACGATTGCCCAGGGTGTCCCACAGGGGACTCCGGAAACATTCCAGGTGTGAATCTCCATCCATCTGCCAGCCCGAAGACCCCCCCATGCTGTGTCCAGCTGGGATCTGAGAGGGGCTGAGCCCTGAGCAGCCCGGCTGGGCATCACCTCTGGATGCAGATGGGCTCTCCAAACCCCGGAACGGCTCCATCCCTGAGCGGGGAGGTCACATTTGTCCTCAGGGGCTGGAACAGCCCCAGCACCCCGGGTCACTCGCCCAGGGGCACCGACTGCCTCTTCTTTATTTCATTTTCCTTGCAGGGCTGAGCTCCAGCCCTGGGCCCTCCCCAGACCTGCGCACGGGAGTTATTTTTAGGCACGGTGGGGGCCAAGGAGAGCTTGGACCCAGCTGCAGGAAAGCGGCGCTTAGGAAGGCAGGAAGGAGCAGGAGGGTGGGTACGAGGAGCCCTCCCTGCCTGCAGCCACCGCGGCTCCTTCCTCTGTCCCCAGCAGAAAGAGCCGCGCCGGGGAAGGCGCTCCCCGGGCCGGCCGGGGCAGGGCAGGGGGCGGTGGGAGGAGAGGTTTCCCGAGCCTCCCGAGCATCCCGTGAGACCCCAGCCCGGGGGATGTCCCGCAGAGGCCACAGCAGTCACTGGCTTTTGCCCCCGGCCGCTGCTGGGAGCGGTGGGAGGTCGGGGCTGCAGGGGGGGAAGGTTGGCTTGGGGAGGGGCTGGAAGGCATCACTGGACAGGCTGAGCAGCCCCGCTACAGCTGGACAAGCAGGATGCCCCTGAATTTGCCTAATTAGCAGGTTGGAAAGGGTGTGGACCGGGAGGATGCTCCCTGTCCCCCGCTGGAGGGGGTTTTCGGGACCCACCCTCCCCGGGTGCCCCAAAACTGCTGCCCCAGCAACAGCCGGTGTCTCTGAGACGCCTGGCCCGGGCTGCCAGCCTGGGGGCGGGACTGAGAGCTCTGCTCTGCTGGCGCCTGGGGACAGCTCCTTCACCTGGGAAACACGAGAGATGAGCAGTAAAACAAGAAAACTTCAAGGGGCGGATCCCCAGCTTTAAGGAAAACCCTGGGACCAAGAGGCTGCCTGATCTCAGGCTGTCACCTGCAGGTTCTCCTTATGCCAGTGGGGCGATGTCCCCACTCAGAGAAGACGTGGCACAGCTCCAGCCCCCTGGCATAGAGGGACATTTTGCAAGGGCATGGAGTGACAGGACCAGGGGGAACAGCTTCAAGATGAAGAAAGGAAGATTTAGATGGGATATTGGGAAGGAATTCCTCCCTGTGAGGCTGAGGAGGGCCTGGCAGAGGGTGCCCAGAGCAGCTGTGGATCCCTGGAAGTGCCCAAGGCCAGGCTGGACAGGGCTTGGAGCAACCTGGGATAGTGGAAGGTGTCCCTGCCATGGCAGGAGTTGGATGGGATGATTTTAAGGTCCCTTCTATGAAAAATCCGGGCAGCACCTTCCCCTCCCAGCTGGTCTCTGTGGCCACAGAGCAGAGGGGACAATGAGGGGCCAACCTGGTGCTGTGCATTCCTGACCCTCACCTGCCCAGGAACACGAGTTTCACGGGGTTTGTCTGTGTTTCAGGAGGGTTTCTTCTTCCTTGCCTCAGGTCTGGCTGCTTCCAAAATGATGTGCTGTGTGCCTGATATCCCTGGGACCTGGTGTTAGGTTTATGGACTCCTGGAATCATTTAGGGTGGAAAAGACCTGTAATTATCAAGTCCAACCATTAACCCACCACTGCTGCTGGTTTAGGCAAGAAGACCTCTAGCTTTACTTGCAGATCAATTCTTCCCTGGAATAACTTCCCAGCCTCATGCTTCACCCAAGCAAACACCATGTCTTGCTGCAGAAAAACTGTTTCTAGATTTGCACCAGTGCATTCCTTTGGTCTCATGAGTGCAGGGAAAGTTTTGGGAATGTACTTTGGGAAAGTGCAGCTTGTTTTGGGAGAAGAGGGAAAAGGGAAAAGCAGCAGGGCCAGAGGTCTGGAAGTCTTCTTCCTGAGGCGCTCGCTCTGTCCCGGCCTGCCCTGCCCGCAGGTATTCCCACAGCCCCCCACAGCTTTGATGGACAACTTCCTTCACGCTGAATGACACTTGGGGACCCGCCGGGCTGTGTGAGGCCTTTCGAGGACGCCTGACCCGGTCTGCACCCTGCGACAGTGACAAGAATGAGCCCGCGCCCCCTCCTTCATCCACCTCCGCCCCGTCGCCCAGAGGAGCCCGTGAACCGTGTCCCCTGACCTGTGGGACACGAAGGGGAGCGGCCGGAGCCGCCGAGGCTGCGGGGATGCCCCGGGGCTCGGGACCACCCCAGCACTCGCCGGCCCACATTGCCGGGCGCTGCGGACGCCCCCGTCCCGCCGGGCTCTCAGAGCCGCCTTTGTTGCGGGGCTGTCACCCGGGGCAGAGGCGTCCTGGCCTCTGGTTGCCACGACAACGAGAGGAGGAGGAGGAGGGTAGGCTGATGGGGAGGAAGGGGAGAGGCGGCAGCAGGAAGGTCTGGACAGTGCGGGCAGAAGCGAATCCCAAAGGGTGGCTCCTGGCGGGCTCCGCGGCTCCTTTGAGGCACTGCTAGGAGGGGAGATGGCAAAGCTGAGCCCTGAATTGCTCCAAGCCCTCTGGGTCAATTCAAATCAGACAAAAAGGAGACGGGTTTTGTGATGAGGGTGGTAGAACACTGGCACAGGGTGCCCAGAGAAGCTGTGGTTGCCCCTGGATCCCTGGGAATGTCCAAGGCCAGGTTGGATGGGGCTTGGAGCAGTCAAGGATAGTGGAAGGCATCCTTGCCGTGGCAGGGGGTAAAAATTAGATGATCTTTAAGCTTCCTTCCAACCCAAACCATTCTAGGGATCTACCATTCCAAGAAATGTATTTTTAGGCCAATATTTATGGTTTGTCCCTTTGCAGCTCTGCAGTTCCAGCAGATTTCAGGGGAGTTCAAAGGTGTTTTCCTGCCTCCTCCGAGCCCTGGGCTATTTATAGCTGTCAGATGTTGGCAGCCCAGCTCTCACAGACAACTGTATGGTGACAATGTGCACATGGAAATGGCTCATTCCTGGTGAGTAATTCCAGGGCCAGCCAGGATCCTGTGGAGTGACGGGGTTTATGTATGAGAGAGTCAGAAAGGGGGGTTGGGAAGAGCAGTGAGACTCTCCTTTAGGCTGAGCATGAGGAAAAAGGAGAAGACTGAATTTTCCAGGGAGATCTCTTACCTTTCGGGATTCTCCTCGGGGAGAACGATGCTAATCCTGCCCCATGGGCTATTTCAAGCCAGGGTGGCCTAGTTGCCAGAGCTGCCCTTGCTGCTTCCAGCTCTGGGGATGCTCTTATCCTTCCCTGGGTGCTCAGGAGAGGACAAATCTCACCGTGGCACAGTACTGATGTTGCTCAAAGCCCTGACTGATCCAGATGCCTCCATAACATGTGCCCCCTCCCCCCAGATGCCCATATCCACCCCCCAAGCTCCTAAAATACTTCCTGTGGCTAGGACTTGGGAAAAAATGACCCAAAAAGACACTTCTAACAGACCCCCAGCATGTAAGTGGCAACCCAGGCAGGGGTGGAGTCCCCATCTCTGGAGGGATTTGGAACTGCATGGATGTGACACTTGGGGACATGGTTTGGTGTGGCCTTGGCAGTGCTGAGGGAATGGTTCAGCTCTGTGGCCTGAGAAGGCTTTTCCAACCTCAACAATTCCATGTTTCTATGGGAAAGAACCTCCTAGAGAAACCAGGACCCTTGGTTGCATTTCTGGTGCGTTGCATTTCTCAGTAGGAGGTGAATATCCCACCTTGTGGGGGCGTGGAGAAGGGCAAAGCAGGAATTCCAAAGTTCCAGCGAGCAGGGTCTCACAGCCCAACAAATCCCCATATTAACAGAACTGCAGGAATGGCCAAGCACCAGGGATGTCCAGATCTCCACCAGCAGGGGCTCTGCGGGGCTGTGCAGCCAGACACACGGACGGGCTCCAGCCCAGCCCGCACCTGACTGGAGCCCCGGGAGTTTTCCACTCCTGCTGGAAGCTCCTGCCCACCTCACTCCTGCTGCCGAGGCACCACTATCTCCTGCATATCCCCAAGTGCTTCCCTGCTCCAGCCGAGGGCAGGAAGAGCAGAAGGACACCACAAGAACACAGGAACTCGGAGAGAGCTGGAAAAGAGCTCTTGGGGCTGGCCAGGCTCCAGGGCAGAGGGACACAGCCCCTGCTCAGGAGCAGAGCCACAGAGACCTTCACAGCCACGGCTGCCCTATTTCACATCCCACTGGAGCAGAACCACTTCACCTTCCCAATCTTTTGCACTCACCCCCTCTCCCTTCAGCATCAGCTGCCGGCAGATGGGAGTGTGGTGGATTATTTAGGGAAAACGCCCAATAACATCACAATTACTTACCATAAAAGCCTGGTGTTTCCAATAATAGCCTAATGTTCCAGGCACCTGTCCAACAGAGCTCTCCTACCTGCCCACTGCAGGATTGGGATCCGTCATGCTCCCCTACAGGCATCTCGAGGGGCCATTGCCTCTCTGCCAGGCTCAGGGAGCCCTGGGGATCGGGGCCACAACTGTGTGCAGCAGGGACAGAGCCTGGAGGACCTGTAAGCCCCACAGCGTCACCCCTTGGTGTCTGCAGAGGGCTGTAAACAACTGGTGGGAAAGAGGCAGTGCCAAACCAGGAATTCACCTGCAAATCAACACTGCAATCCCTGGAAGTGTCCAAGGCCAGGCTGGAAGGGGCTTGGAGCACCCTGGGATAGTGGAAGGTGTCCCTGCCCACGGGGGCAGAACCAGGTGGGTTTAACATCCCTCCCAACCCAAACCCACCTGGGTTTCCAGGATCTGCCATGCTTTGGCTGCTGCTGCAGCTCCAGGCTGGCCCCACCTCTCCTGTCAGTGGCAGGTGACAGCAGAGGGGCCCAGTGAGCCCAGATGCCACTCTCACCTCGTGGCACGCTCACCCTGATGTTGGAATGAGGTGGGAAGGGACAAATGGTGCAGGAACAAAAGGGCTCAGAACTGCTTTTCTTGGTCAGATCCCACGAGCCCCATCAGCGACATCCGCGATGGCTTTTCCAGGCCAGGCTGGGCAGCCAGATTTTGCTCAAGTGTTCCCAGGGAACAACAACAAAAAAACCCATCATGAACATGTGTCTTGCTGCAAACAGTCTGGCTGATATGAACCCAGGATTGTCCAGCAGCAAAGTTCCTTGTGGGCTTGGGAAAGAGTGGAGGAGCAGTGGAGATGGTGTAACAGGATGTGGGCATCTCATCTCCCCAGAACAGGAGACAGCCAGAAGAACTGGCACCCGCCCAGCACTCAGCTCCAATTTGTTTGCACACAGGCTTTGCTGGAAAATTGCATCCAGCCGGCCAGTTAATAAAAATCATCCTCACAGAGCTCACCGGCAGCATTTGCTGAATGAGAGATGGATGCTGAATTATTTACTCTGCACCATCAGAGCCGCGGTGCTGGAAGAGGGAGGAAGATTTCGTGTTGTGCTGTCAATTCTGGAGCACTTCATTCTCAGGGCTCTGAGGCTGCCATCTGCTACTAAATTCACCACGAGGAACGGGGAGGGGAAAGCAGGCAGCGTTTTCAAGCACTGACTGCTCATTGTATAGCAGCTCTAGAACACATTTTCAAGCAGTCATGAGAAGGAGAAATGCAGGGGGAAGTGCAGAGTGGAAGGGATAATGTGTCACTTAGAAGATTACACCTACACAGACGGAGGAGAAACATCTGAGGGCACAAAATACCATCCTGCCTCTCCTGTCTGCCACACCTGAGCAGTCAAGGGAGAGGGCAGACGTAGCACAACCTTCTGGATGTGTAATTGGCCTTCACAGCCAGAAATTTTCCCGTTTCTCCAAGTATCCAGCTGCTTTCTTTGTCTACTGAGCTACCTCTCAACCTCTCCAAATTTTCTTCCAAAAATTCAGAAAAAAACCTATATTTTTTAAATTAAAATCTTAGTAAGGTGCTCAGCAGGGAGGCCCTTGTTCTCTTACACACTAGAAACATTCTGAGAGGAAATTTTGGGAAATTGCTGTTGGAGACATCCATGGCCACGTGCTGTGGTGGAAGTGTTCTCGTGGAAGTGCGTGGTAACGAGGCTCTGGATGCCTGATCCATGCTTGGGAGCTCACCCAACCATGCTGAACACTTTGTTCTATCAGAAACCAGACAGAGGAGACACAGCAGAGCCGAGCAAGGCCCTGCAGGCAGAACTGGATAGGGAGATAGAGCACCTTGGCTGGGCATGAAAGGCTCTGGGAGAACAAGAGAGGAGGAGACAACAGAAATCAGCCAGGAAAACAAGCTCCCTGATTTGTGCCAAGACTCTCAGCACTGAACACCAGAGATTTTGGAGGTTCGGTGAAGCTGGAGCAAAGGGCACTGTGGGATTCCTGTGTCTGTGACATGGCCCAGACAGGAGAGGGACGAGGATGCAGCCTGTGGGTTCCCACAGAGCATCCCAACACTGGGAAGAACCCAAACAACCACGGGAAGGCCATGAACTGAGAGCTTCTTCCCTTTCATGCCTTTTCCACCCAGGCCGTGTGCCTTCCCCCTCAGCAGGACTCTGGGATCAGATCACACAGAGAGGATGAGAGAGCTGGAAAATCAGGCTTAAATTCATCAACCTGTGGCTTGGACTTGAAGCATCTACATGCTCAGGAAGACAATTCCTGAGGTGTCTGCAACTTCCCCAGCCCATCCAGGCTGTGGGAAGTTGGGTTCCCGTGATACACTGGATGTCCTCTGTGTCCCTCCCCAGAGCTCCCAGACTGGGGCTGAGGGCTCTGGGGAAGGCTGTGGTGGGTCTGGTCTGGGAGACAAATGTAGGCTATAAACCAACCTCCATCCAGCAGGGAAAAGCTCCACAGATTCCCTTGTCCTCCACTGCGACCCTGACAGTCTCCCATTGCTCTCCTTTAGCATAGCCTGGAGCTGAGGACCCATATCACAAACATGACAGAAGTCAGGGGTGGGAAGGGCGTGGGAACCAGGAAACACCCTGATGGATTGGGACTGAGACACACAGTCCCTCAGGAGTCTGTCTCTTTGGGAGCCCGAAGGAAGAGCTGGAGTTTCCTGTGTGGAACATAGCTCAGGAGTTGGCCTTTGCAATGGATTGTGAGATGAGGAGAAAAGCTGGGACAAACCAGCTGATTTTGGGAAGAGATTCTCAGTGTGGTACCAAGGCCACAACTCTCACCAGGACACGACCCAGACACGGCATTCCACGAGCTTTATGGGTGAAGCTGTTGATTTTCTTATCCTTGTGTTCCACATTTCCCACCTGGAGCCCCTGGACACAGCAAGGACCCACTGATGGGAGGGGCAGGATGTAGTTCCCTCCCCTCAGCACCTGTCAGGTGTGCCCTGCCCACTGGATTGACCCTTCGGGTACCGTGCCTCAGGGAAAAGGCCTCTGACACAGCCTCAGATTTCACAGAATCACAGAACCACAGAATTTCTAGGTTGGAAGAGACCTTCAAGATCATCGAGTCCAACCATTTCCAGCTGTCTTGGACCCTCCCACCTCTCCCACCTCATCCTACTCTGGAGTACGGACTGCTGATGCTGCTTCCTTTGTATTCCAGCCACTTTCCTGGTGGAGAAGGGACACTCCTGCACAGCCAGAGGTTCACTTTCCACCTCTCTCCCTTTCCAAAGGTGGCCCTTCTGTCCTTAAGGAGCTGAGAGACATTCGAAAGGAAGGTGAAACCCCACAAAATTTCACCTGGTGGAGCCTATGGAGCCGCTCTCCAGGTGAGGCTCTCCTGTTCTGACCCCTGGGACAAACAAGGACATTCTCCCTGTTGGTTATTCCCCAGCACATCCAGCTCATCTGGCTCACTTCTCTCCCTTGGAAGCACGGTGGGATTTCATCCCCAGCCTTGGGGCTGTTGGTTTTTAATGCCTGCGTATTTATTTTTGCCATTGCCCAGACCCTTCCAGACCCTGCTTTATCTCCGGCGCTCTTTGACCCCCATGTGTCAGGAGTTCAATCTGGGACGTTCCACTCTTTGCCCCCACTTAATTCTTTTCGAGCTGCTCGGCCTTTGAAACCTGGTACCATATGCCAGCCCCAAAGAGTCCTGATCAATACCAGGGGACCACGTCCCTGTGACCTTGCAACCCGCCCCAAAAAGGGCAAAGGGCAAAGCCCAGCATTGGCCATGTTTTCATTACAGGGTTTGTTGGAGGGGGAGGGAGAGCTTTTCTTTCTTGCTTTCTTTCTTTCTTTTCATGGACATGGCCCAGCTGGGACACTCCTGGCTGCCCGTCTCCTCCTCTGCCTCATTTAATGACAGCAAGTGCCAGAACCACCAAAAATCAGGAGAACTGATGAGGTAAATTAGAAAAATCAGGAGCACATCTTGCTGTAAGAAAGGAATTGCTCCTGCCTGTCCCTTTCAGACAGCCACTGTGTTTGGGGGTGGAAAATCTCATTGCAATGGAGGGACCCATCAAAGGCCCCAGAGGAGCCCTGGCAGGAGTGCTCAGGACACCTGGTTTCTCTCCCCAAAGGTGAACCCCTTGTGTGGCCAAGTTTTATTCCAAGGAAGGGTTTGCCGGTGAGGTGCAGCCCTGTTCTGCCCCAGGTGACAGGGAATGGTGGGGATCCTTCAGCCCTGTGTTAGGGCTGTGTGAGCTGGGGTGTCTCTAGGCCCCTCCATTTGAAGGCCACTCTTTTTTCAGGCCCAGACCTTCCCCATGCCATTTATTTTCTCATTTTCTCTGTTCAAAAGGTACAGGACCTGCTTTCTGTCCTGGCTGCTTTCATCTACAGAACAAGGAGAACGGATGAAAAGGGAAAAGCAGGTGGTGTCTCCTTGGGACAGAAGGACTTTGATGGGGTTGCTCCCAAAGAGAGATTTAACCCAGCTTCACTTTGCCAGGGCAGAAAACCAGCAGTGAGGTCCAAGCCAAACCATTTTCCATTCCCCTGGAAATGGGCAGGGACCAGATGTCTGCAGGATCTTCTCCATTTGCAGCTGTGCGTCCCATCCCCACAGTCCTGGCAGAGCAATGGCAGGGCCAGGCTGATGGTGCCAATGTCCCTGTCTGCAAGTCACCAGGACACCTCTTCCCTTGGGAGGACACGGTTTCCATGGGCAGAGACCCTTTCCCTTGGGAAGACGCTGTTTCCTGTGGGCAGAGATGTTGCCTCGTGCCAACATCCATAGCCAGGATAAATCTCCTGCCCAGCACAAGCCCTGCCCTCCAGAGGGTGCAGGACAGAGCGTGGCATTGCCACAGCCACCCCTCTGCTTGCCTGGGCCCCTGGGCTCTGAGCTCATCAGCCAAATCCCTTCCAAACTCCTGACTCAGGGAATGGTCCTGGCCCCAAGGCTGCCAGAGCTCCACGAGCGTTTGGACGATGCTCTCAGGGATCACGGGTGGGATTGTTGGGGTGTCTGTGCAGGGCCAGGAGTTCAGTCAATGATCCCTGTGGGTCCTTCCAACTCAGGATATCCTTTGAATCCATGATTCCGGGATGTCCCCTTGCCCAGGTCTGCAGGGGGGAGGTGTGACCCTGGCTCAGCAATGGAAAGGCCAGTGGGTGATCTGGGATCTGCTGCAGTTTTGGCTCCTGTTGATGGGTTGGACACCAGGGTTGTGCTGCCAGGGCTGTGCACACCAGTCCTCCCACAAGCTCCTTTCTCCTCACCTTTGCTTCCACCTCTCCACAGGGGCAGGGACTGCCCAGACCAGGCTCTGGAGGAGCTCAGTCCCATCAGGAATAAAAGCTCTTTTGAACAACCCTCGCAGTTTGGGGTCAGTGGCTTCTGCAGGACCCTCTTAGCAGAATTTTGGGGCATTTTTGAGTGTAGATGTGCTGATGACTCACCTTGAATCCTAATGACCCAAAATCTGTGGGGTGAGAGCAGCACACTCTGGCGTGTCTGGGGCTGGAGAACCAGGACAGAACCCTTGCACTGGTCTGTGACCCAAGTGTTGCCCAAGGACAGGAGTGATGGGGCACATCATCCTCAGCGTTCCTGGTGGTGGTGGCAAGGGCAGGCTATCCCCAGACGGAGGGCACTGCCATGCACCATCCAATTAACCCTTCTGGCAGGTTCCATTAAAAATAAAGGGGCCTCCAGGTCCCTGCTGGAGTGGCCTATTTTACATGAGCATCTCCTTGGTTTTCGCCTCGGCGGACAGAGTTGGAGAGGCAGTTATTTCAGGAAAGGGACGCTATAGATAACTGATCTGCCAGCCAGGTGTCATGTTCCTTCATTTATTTTCAATTACTTTGTCTCCAGAGCTCCACTGGGAATTGCCTGGTGTCAATTCCTTTGGTCACCTCCGTGCCTGCCACGCCTCTCCGGAGGAGTTCTCCGGTGTGGTGTGATCCATCCCCAGGGGAGGCTGTTACAAAACAGCTCTGCTTCTCTTTCAGCTCCAGCTTAGCCTCCAGGCCACCCCAGCTCTGTGACCCTGCCCAGGGTCACCCAGGGGCTCTGGGAACAGTGGTGTGAGCAGGCAGAGCAGAGAGGTGTTTGGATGGGACATTCCTGCTGCTCCTCAGGGTGCCGTGATGGTGACAGTGCCCATCCCCTCACCTGCAAAAGTCTCCTGCACAGCCCCTTCCCAAGTGCATCTGGTTGTCCTTATATGCAGGCGACAAGGACCTGAACCTCCTTGTCCCTTGTCCCTTGGCTCTGATGTCCATTTGCCCCCTCAGCTGCTGAAGGTGGGGCCGACCACAGAATCATGGAACGGGTTGGGTTGGAAGGGAACTTGAAGATCGCCTCATTCCACCCCTGCCATGGCCAGGGACACTTTCCACTATCTCATTCCCAGGGATCCAGGGGCAGCCACAGCTGCTCTGGGTACCCTGTGCCAGGCCCCCACCACCCTCAAAGGGAAGAATTCCATCCCAATATCCCATCTATCCTGTCCTCTGGCAGCTTAAAGACATTCTCCTTGTCCTGTTGTTCCTTGTCCTTGTAAAGACTCCCTCAACTCACCTCAGAGTTCACCACCTTTAAGGTGAAGTGTCTTCACTCTTGCTTTTTTTTTTTTTCCACTTTGGCCCTTTTTACCTGCCTGAGCTGCTCTCCAAGTGTGATCCGAGCCATTCCTGACGTGTCCCTGCTCCTGCTGGCACTGCTGAGCTGGCAGGGCTGGTGACAGGGGCTTGCTGTCAGGGCAGGGGCAGCTCAGCGCTGCCAGTGAAAACAATGGGGACCAAGAAGGGCATGATGTCATTTTCAGATCTGCTGGGAAGTTTGCAGCAGGCACATCTGGAAAAAAACATCATTTCCCTGTGAAAAAAGGGGCACATTTGCTCTGGTTTCAATGAGAAAGAAATAAATAGAAAGCCTGGGAATGACTGTCCTTAATTGATTAGTCATTTCTGCAGATGATAATTGCACATCAAAAGACTGAGATCCTACTGTTCCATACAAATGTCCTCATAGAGAGCAGCAAAGCACAGGGGAAGTGGATACAGGAGATAAATCCTTTAGAAGCTCCCCAGGAGGATTGGGAGTTCCGCATCAGGAAAACAGTTTGGTTCTAGATGTACCTCGAAGAAATATCCTGAACCTCAGGTGCATCCCAGGAGCGGAACACGGAGAGGAAGGAGGCCAGGGAACACCCCGGGGAGGGGGTCTCCAGCCAGGGGAAAACATTCCGGTTTCAGACACCAGCGGAGAGCTTTGCAATGTTCTGCAGCTGCTGATCCAGGGGCTGGGACTTGGCTGGACCCCAGGATGACCCTCAGCCCTATGGTTCGGAGCATCGGCAGCCGCCAAGGCCACAGCGAAGTGGTCGGAGTAAGGAGCCTGCCCGTGACTGGTCTAAGATGAGATGTACCTCCCATCCCTGCTGGGCGTTAGGCACCATCCCCAGTTTAGGATCCTGGGCCATTTCGTGCACACCTGGTGCGTGCCAGGGGTGTCCAGGCCGTCCCTGAGCCCGGCTGCCACCCCGGTCCCGCTCCGGGCCCGCGGGAGGATCCCGCGCTCGCTCCACGGCCCCAGCCCAGCTGCCAGCCCGGGTGTCTGGCAAGGGAGGCTTGTGAGCATGACTCAGTCAGCCTCCAAAAGCAGCAGCAAAAAACAAGATTCTGCTGTGAGCTGCATCTTGATTTTTAAGCCAATCTCGTGATGTTTTGCAGGGCCAAATGTGATGCCCAGGCAATGCTGAAACTCGCAGGCGTTTTGGGGGGTGCAAATTGTCCTTTTTGTACACACTGGGGTCCTGGACACCCTCTTTCCTGCAGGGAGCAAAACCCCCACATCCCCAGGGTTGCAATCACAGCACTGGTCACCCTTTTGAGGGGGTCATTTCTTGTCAGGGATATTCCAAAGGCTCCTGGCTGCCCTCAGAGCTGCCCCCTCAACCTTGTGATGCCTCCAGGGATTCCTAAACTTCACTGAGCAGCTCTGAACAGTGGTGGGGCAACATAAGAATGGCCTCTTGTCTCTGCCCAGAGCAGCCTTGGCTTTGTGAGGCCAGAGGTATGAGAGCTGAGGTGCCATCAGCCCTACCCAGAGCACGACCATGGCCAGACAGGGAAGGGTTTCTGATGGTGGAGAAGCCACTGTGCAAATCCCTCCAGCCTGAACTCCTGTCCCATGGTCCCTACAGCAGAGGGTGACAGCAGGGGACTGGACTGGACTGGACTGGATTGGACTGGACTGGACTGGACTGGACTGGACTGGACTGGACTGGACTGGTAGGACCTCTGCCCTGTCCCACCCAGCTCTGCACACCCAGATCCCTACAGGCATCACCTTCAGCAGGAATCAAAACCCACCCTTGTTTAATTAATCCTCCATCTCCTCAGCGGCATCACTGAGGAAGCAGCACTGAGCATCCCCGGGGAGGCTGAATTCCCTGCTGGCCCAGGGAACATCCACAAGCCAGGCTCAGATCCGCTCCCCTCGGTGTCTGTGGCGTGGGGGGACCGCAGGAGCTCCTTCCCTCTTTGTAGTCAGCGCAGAGAAGTCGGCACTTTCAGGGCATGAGTCATCTGACCTATTTAGCCATCTTAGGAAGAGATGAATGACTCCTTCGGAGGGCTCCTCTCTCTCTCCTGTCTAGACAGCCAAGCTCTGACTGCAAACACCTTCCCTGGCTCTCCTGAGCCCGCCAGGCACCTTCCCGGGATGCGGGGGATGCTCCACCAGGCACAGGGCTGGATCACACCTGGACGTCCCCAGGGGGATCTGAGCTTGGCCTGATTTCCCTTGCTCTGGGCAAGGGAAGGTTTCAACACCAAGAAGGTGGAAATGCACTTCTGGAAAACATTGTCCGTGTCTGAGGAGGGTTTCATGGACCTGAGCTCGCTCGGGCTGTGCTGGTCCTGGGACAGGACAGACCAGGACATTTCAGCTCTGAACAACCTCTGGCAGCCAAGAACAGCTGGGGTTTTATTCCAGGCTAAACCCTCGGGGTGGCTCAGAGCCCCAACTCACCTGTAGTAGGTGCCATGGGGTGCTCGAGCCTGAGTCTCTCCTTGTCCTTACATGGATGCAAAACAGAAAATGACTGTGCAGTTCAAAGAATCACCCTAATCTTAGGGAAAAAAAAATTTGCAGGTTTTTTTTTGTCGTTTCCTTCACACCGAAGGAACATGTTCAAGTGAGCAATTAACACCTTTTTCAGATTACACTGGTCTGTAGGTCACTGTCTCAGGTTGCAGTTCAGCTCCTGAGCCTTCCTCCACAGGACCACAGGAGAGAGACCCAGAGACGACTGGATTTGGTGGCATGAGGACAGGGAAGGCTTGGGAAGGTGGCACTACAGGCACCAAGAGGGCTCTAACACGGTTAACAGAAAGCTGTACATCTGGGATTGAAAGTGCTTGGCTCCGTCCAAAAGAGAGGGACTTTGGCACTGAAAGGAGCCAATGGGTGACAAATGGCCCAGAGCCATCTTTTGTTTGAAAAGCAGGGGAAGAGTGAGTCACAGCAGGGATTGGACTCACATCTGTGCTCCAGAGCCCTCAGGCAGATCCTGGATGCTGGGGATGAGGCATTGGAACCGATTTTGGAAAGCAGGCTCCGATACCAGCAACACCACAGACAGGGAAAAACAGGGAAGCAGCCTGGGAAAAGGGTTTATGGTGAGAGACGTGGAGAATGGGTGGTTTTAATTCAGCACAGGGCTTGGGAAGGCTCCTCAGCACAAATCTGGCCTAGGGAAACCCTCCTAGGAAAGGAAGGACTCTTGCAGAGAGAGGAATCAGGTTCAGCCCAAGCCAAGGCGTAGGCACTGAAGCCAAAAAATGAAAAAGGAATAAGAGGGGTGCCACTAACCATGGGACTGATCAGCCACCAAACCTGTGTGCAAGGACCTTGTGCTCTGGAGGGGCTGGGATAAAACTCCACCAGCTGTGGGAGAGAAGAGCTCTCGGTGAGCAGAGCCCCTCAGGATGAGGATGTCTGGACTCTGTATGGGCAGGGCTTTGGGATCCACAGGCTGGCATGTGCACTGGGAGCAGAGGCACCAGCCTGGCCCAGGAACTGCTCTGATGTGGCCCAAATTCCTCCTAGTTTGGGCTAAAGCCGCCCCCAAGGTGCCTTCAGCAGCTGCTGGGGAAGGAGCCAGGTGGCAGCTGCAGCTCCTCCAGAAGACACCCATGGCCCTGTGGCATCACCTCCTCTCCTCTGGCAGTGGGAGAGGCTTTTGGAGCATGTTGGAATCTCTGTGGGGTGACTGAGAGCCCCCAAGCACTCAGGAATTTCTTACATAAGTCCCACCCCCCTTTGCTCCTGCCCTTTGCCACCTGACCCAGCCCTTCCTCAGGGATCTGGGACAGCTGCAGCAGGGAAGCCCACATTGGATTTTGGAGGTTTGAGCATAAGAAGACTCCCAGGGGAGACCTCATGGAGGCCAGAATAATCCCCCCAGTCCTCAATCCCTGCCCAGCCATCCAGGCAAAGCCTGAGCCATGCCCTGGCCACCATGGAGACAAGAACAAGACCACATTCAAAATTAATATATATTTTTATTGAATAGTTGCTCTAAGTGGGCTTGTGAAGCCACCCATAGAATCACTTCTTTCACCTCAGCAGTGGTTCTGTAACAGTTATCAGCTTTGCAAGAGAAGAAAACCGAACAGAAGAGGGTACAGTAAAATAAATAGGTTGGTTTTTTTCCTTTTCTTTAAAATAAACTTTTCAAATAAATACTTTGGTTTTTTTTAATTTTTTTCCCTTAAAAGGTACAAGAGTATTGTCAAAAAAAAACAGCCATCAGGTTATAAACATATATTATACCTTATAGAAAGGAACTGGAATGGAGAGAGCCAGGGAGGGATCTTTACAGGCTGTACAGAAGGGCTTTGTACCCAGAAACTCGGGATGGGAGCCTTGGGAACCTGGGCCTGTCCTGTGGAGCCCAGGGGGATCTTCCAAGGAGGAAGGAACTTTGTGCTGAGGACACCAGGGGAGGAGAAGGATGCAGAGCTACTGCCAGGAGAGCATCCCGATGGAAAGGGGAAAAGGGACAAGGTGGGGACGGGCCACGCTTGGGACTTGGGGTGACCTTGGCACAGAGGGTGTGGGACCTCCTCTCCCAGGCCTGGCCTCGGGCTGGGATTGGTCCTGCTCGTGAGGAAGCCCTTTGGGCACAGCAGGAGAGAGACCCAGAGCTTCCCTCACACATTCCCGCTGCCCCGGAGGGCCGTGACCCCTTCCCATCCATCCAAAACCTGCCTGCACTGCCCCTCGGACAAACCCCGGGATTGCATCCCCCGGGGACATTTCTGCAACGTCACCCCAAGCAGGAGAACAGATCCCAGCTCCACTCTCAGTGTGATTCCAGGAGGGTTTGCAAGAGATCCTGGAGCTCATGGAGAAATTCCCAAAGCAAACTGAGCCCAAGGGGTCCCAGCTCAGAGTGGTTTGGGCCACCTGGATCAGTGAGCATCCCGTGGGCTCCACGGGCTCCTTGGAGGAGCCAAGCCTGAACAGGATCCTGTTAAAGACCAAGAGTGAGCTTCTGGGGGGTCAGCCCTTATCACATCCCTATCACTAACATCTGACCTTCCAGTGTCTGAACACTCACAGCTTTCTCCAGCCTGGGAACAGGACAGAGTGACAGCAGGGCTGCTGGGAACAGGAGTTTAGGGCACAGTGGGCTCCTTTCCTGTGCCAATCCCACGGCAGCTCCCCTCCAGCCCGGCTGATGCCTCTCTACCACACTTCAGAGCCATTCCCAATCTCTGATTCCAGGCTTTGGCATCTTTTGGTGAATGGTGTTCGTCCTCCCCCCATTTGGGTTCAGCCCTGGGGATGGGCAGGAGTGAACTCAGTGGGATTTTATGGGAATCTGTGAGTCACAAAGAGCTTCCCCCTGTTCTTTGAGGCACTGATGTTTCTCAAGGATGAGTGGACAGCAGCCCAAGGACCTCCTTGGCCCTTCCACTAGGAGCAGTGGGATGGGAGGGACACTCCAGCCTGGTCCCCACAACTTCTCCCCACCAGTGCTGGGACTGATTTGCCAGTGGGGAAAAAGGGGAGTGGGACCAAGGGAAACCTTGGAGGAAGCAAAACACCTCAGAGGTTCTTGCATGGATGGAGCTTTGGACTGCTAGGTGGGAAAAGGAGGCTCTGGATGGAGAGCAGAGCAGGGGGAGCTCAGGTCCTGTTCAGCAGCTTCTGCCTCCTGCTCCTTTGGCACCTGAATCTCTTCCCCTGCCTCAATCTGCCCCCAGCCCTGCATGCTCCCTGGCAAAGGAAAGACACCAACCCAGGAACGCTCCCTCACGATATGGATCCATCGCTGTGGGAGAACAGAGGGCTCCACATGTGACGCTCACAAAAGGAAACCAAAGAAGACACGTCAGGACAGAGAGAAAGCCCAACTGCTGGGACAGGCAGCTGCAGACAACCACCCCGAGCAGATGGGATCTGACTCACAGAGGGTGGGGCAGGAAAGGGGCTCCCAACCCCAACCAGAACCGGGGCCCTCTCCGCAGGCAACCCAAACAGCCTGGCAGCCAAGGTGGGGATGGAGCAGGATGGATCTGCTTGGAGGAGGTTGGGAAAAGCTCAGGGAAAGAATCTGAGGCTGCCCACAGCCTTCCCCACCACAGATGAGCTTGGTGAACCAGAGCTTCGGGTGCTCCTCCTTGGAGAGCTTTTGGTGCTTCCCAACCTCTCCTGCTTGCTGAGAGCAGGGAGGGGAAATGCGCTGAGGATGTGCAGGAAATGTGCTCCAGATGGAGCAGAAAGCAGGAATCCCAGGTGAAGCCACCTGCCTGTACGAGTAGGGCAGAGACCAACAGGCTGAACTCCTCCAGCCCCCGCAGGTCCTGGATGTGGCTTTCATGGCTGCCCTCCGTGAAAACAAAGCCCTGCTCTGATCTGGCAGCCTTCAGTGCCCATCTGGGGCTCTCCTCCTCTCCACTTCCTAGAATCATGGAATAATTCCTGCTGGAAAAGCCCTCTAAGACCATCGAGTCTAAATATTCACCCAGCACACTGAGCCACCACTAAACCATGTCTACAGGTGCCGCATCTCCACAGCTTTTAAATCCCTCCCCTTCTACATGTCCAGTATTTCATGAAATGCATCTCCCAGATTTGTCATTTCATGGAGAGGAGACATTCCAGAGCCCTGGCCGTGCTCCTGTGCCCTGGCCAGGCTCTGGCACCATTCCCTGGTAGGACAGGAGCTTCTGCACTGACCCAGAAAAAGCCCATTAGGTGGAGGCTTCTGGCAGTCCCAGCCTCCCCCCAAGTCCTGGGGTAACTGTGCTGCTGCTGCCGTGCCAAGCAGAGCTGGCTCTGGGGGGCTGATCCAGGGGCAGCCTTCTCCTTATCCTTCTCCTCATCGCCCCGCTCCAGCACCTGGGGGAGGTCACCCCACGCTCGCATGACTTGGAAGGCCGTGAAAATGATGAAGCTTCACATGTTGAGTCATTCCACCATCAGGAGAGGAAGCAATGAATTGCAAAGATACAGAGGTGGTAACTAAATTTACAAGTGGGATCCATTTAAAAAGGAGAAGGAAAAAAAAATCAAAGTAGAGCAAGTTGGAAAATTCTGCTCATTAGTTTTCTTTAAAAAGTTTCAATGAACTGTTTCACATTCTCATTCAAGGGAGACAGTTCCTCCAACCCACACTGAAAAAGGGACCTTTTCTCCCTAAAAATGCTCTCTGGTTTTTATGAAGAAGGAGTTTAATCAGCACCAATAGAAGAGTGAACTGAGCCTTCCAAAAGAAGGAGACTCCTGGAGGAAATATCTCCCCACATCACTTGGAAGTAGGGAGCCAAGCAATTATTGGCATAAGGTTAAATGTATTTGCAATGCATTTTATATTTGCTGCCAGAGGAATGATGTTAGAGGGGTTCACACATCTACAGGGCATCTTCTGAGAAGGTCATGGCCTAAAATCCAAATGATTCCAGAGTCCAGACTGGCCTCAGGGATGGACCATGCACAGAGGGGGCTCTGTCCTTTCCTAATGCCAGGAGATGCCTCTGCAACCCAGGGCATCATCCTGAGATACCCACAGATCTTTCCACATCCCCCCTCAGGCTCTGAGTGAGATCAGGGAGAGGATTTCACTCATGTCCATAACACTCTCCAGCACAAACCTCCCACCAGGGATGGGATTCATCCCCCCTTCCCCGTGGAACCTTGAGTTCAATGTTTGGGTGCTATTTGAGTCAGGGGAGCCGAGCACAGCCAGCACAGGATTTAATGAATAATCCTTCCAAGCGGGATGAATCACTCCCTGGAACCACTTTTCCCTGCAACACAGGGAGCTTGGATCTACCACGATTTTTAGAAAGCGAATGGATGGAAAGAGGAGTCCCACAGTGAGATTCCACTTCTGCCTCACCTCTCAGACAGCACTGAATCGCACCCTCCCTGCAGAGCAGACCACAGACAATCCGTACACCTCCCCTTCCCCCTCTCCTGACAACCTGGGAACCAAGGGTCTGGGATTAGCAATAAACTGACAGGGAAAACGTCTTTTCCAGCATGTGCAAATGCACCAGGAAGCCAAACCTTGTACCGGGCACCATTCACAGCAGTATCATGAATATTATTAGTAACAGACCTACCCATCCTAACATTATATTTATACCTACAAAAATATATCCACGGAACTCTATGGAAAGAGGCAGCTGGGAGGAGGCAATGGACAGGCCCTGGGAACTGGGTCTTGGAGAAGCTGTGTTGCATATATTCCTCCAGGGGTGCCATTCCCTCCTCTATGTGCTCACACACCTGGGAAGGGGGACAGGCAGGCAGAGCCGAGCTCCAGGACACCATCCCGGCTCCAAACTCCCCCAAATGATGCCAGGGGGGGTCACAACCAGGAGCTGGCTCTACACAGAGATGGGGCTGAGGCCGGGACCACCAGGAGTCCCCCAGCCACAGCAAGCAGTCGGGGTTATTGTGATGGCAGCGAGGCACCGCGGAGCCCTGACCCGGATTGCAGCGTCTGCTCTGCAGATGGCCCAGCCCCAGGGCTGCCTCCAGCCCCGCTCCCGGTGGTCCGTGGGTGGCAGAACCCCCTCAGCGAGGCAAGGACTCAAAGGAAACTTGGCAGTGAGGGAAGGTCGGGGTCTCCAGCGTCAACACTCCCTCCTGCTCTCCTGTCTCCAGCCCAAGGCGGGGTGACAGAAGCCCCCTTTGGGGAGTCCCCAGAGCGGTGGCTGTTTCACAGTTGGCTTTGCCATACTTTTAAAGTGAATTCAGTGCTGGTGGAAGGTACCAGATCAGGGTTCGAGCACGGAGCCAGCGCCTGTGGCATCTGCTGGGTGGTGGGATGGAACCAGGCGGCAGTTCCCACCTCAGGCAGCCCTCCAAGGCCTGGAGAAATGAATGGCAACTTCCAAGCAGCTCCTTGTTCCCAGCCAAATCCCAGAGGGGACCTTTGCCTTGCTGCAGCTGGGCAGGAGCTAGTGGGCTGGGCTGCCTCCGATAGCTCCTTCCCCTGCCAGAAGGTTTCTCAAGCTTCCCACACCTTCTCTTCCTCTTTGAGACAGAAAAACACAGTGCCACCTCATTTTGGAGCTCGCTCGCTTCTCCCAGAGGCTTCCAGGCCTGGAGGGAAGCCACTGCCACTGGTGAGACCCCTTGGCACCCCAGCCCCTTGGGGAAAGGGACCTGTGGCCACCTGGGGAGAAAGGCCACCCATGGGAAGTGCTGGAGAGGGAGAAAGAGTGGGAGGAGGAGGTCTGGCTCCCGAGGGGCTCTGGCACAGGGATGCACTGACCTGTCTCCTCCCCCATGGAGAAGGACCACACTGTGAGGCAGCTCCTAAAACTACGGAGAGCAGAGTCCTGAGGGGCCTCAGGTACCCTTGCCACAGGGGCAGGCCCTCTGGGTCACCTTGCCCCATGAGACACAGCCAGGGAGGGCACCCCCAGCTCGCTCTGCCTCTCCTGTCCCTCTCCCACATGTGCAAAACCACTGGTACTCCCCAGCTCGGTGCCAGCTCCCCCAGCCACCCAGCCAGGGTGTCCCAAAGCCTGGGGGACACCCAGGTCACCCATCTCCATCCCAGAAGGTGATTTTGGTGGGGGGGGGGGGCACTGCAGAGCAGAGCGAGTGGAGGGAGGAGGGGGATGGAGGAGAGCAGAGGAGGAGGAGGGGGAGGAAGAGGAGCAAAGCCCACTTCTCCTCCTCGGAAGGGTCATACCGGCTTGTCCAGCGTTTTGGGGAAGGGCGTGCCGCTGGCGGAGGAGATCTTTCTGCAGACCGTGTTGGTGTGGCTCTGGCAGCGGCAGCCGGGGCGTTTCAGGCCGTCATAACCCCGCTGGCAAAGTTTGAGGCACCCCAGGGTGGGAAAGTAGCAGCAGAGGCAGGGCAAGAGGAGGGACAGCACGCTCATGGCAGCCCAGCGGGCACAGCAGGAGCCCGGCCCGCAGGAGCAGGGGTCGTCGGCGCAGGTGTCCTCGTCGTCGGTGGAGCAGTGGTAGAAGAGCCCCTTGACGCAGCAGAGGCAGGTCCCGTAGTCGAGGAGGCTCTCGGCGGAGCAGAGGCAGCGCTGGTTGCAGAGCCAGCAGGAGGGCAGGCTGCGGGCGGCCGTGCAGCGCGGGCAGCGGCAGCGCCCGCACGCCTCGCACAGCACCAGGTGCCCGTGAGCCGGGGGCTGCTCCGCGCCCTTCCGCGGGGACTCCTCCTCCTTCAGCTCCCCGCCGCGGGGCTGCGTCCGCACCAGCGAGTGCCCGGACTGCGACGGCGTCAGGCTGCTCAGCAGGCGCTGCTCGGAGGCCGTGGTGCTCTGCGACACCGAGCTGGCCGTGCTCGAGTGGCTAAGGTGCGGCTGCAGAGGGGGCATCTGGTGCTGTTGGCTGTGGCTGCGTTGCAGGTCTTGAAAGGTGGAAGACGCCAGGCGGTCCTGGGACCACTCGTGCTTGTGCGGGGGCTGCGACAGCGAGGGGTTGGAGCGGGCTTGCTGGAAGCACGCCGCCGGTCGCTCCACGTAGTTGTTGCTGGCACGGATGGAGCGGATTTGGTCGATGGACAGGACCTGCTGTAAGTCCTCGGCGGGTGGGTCCATGGTCTCGTCACAGCTGAGTTCAGCCACGCTGGAAGAGAGCTGCATTTCCAGGAGCCAGGAGACCCTGAAGCATCAGGGCACATCTAAAAATCCTAAAGGATGGGGCAGGAAGAGAGAAAATATCCCTGTTACATCCAAATCATTGAATCACACGCTGCTTTGGGATGGAAGGGACCTTAAAGCCCATCTCATTCCAGCCCCCTGCCATGGGCTGGGACACCTTCCACCAGAGCAAAGCAGGACACATAGGCTGGCTGGAGAACACCAGATGAAAGGATTTCCAACAATCAGACCCGGAGTAGTTCTGTGCCTGGGAATACTTAGGCTGGACACATCCCTAGGGAAGGGCTGTCAGATCTGCCCCTCAACCCCAGCAGGCACAGCCTCTCTCCATGCTTTTGAGCCTCTCGTGTCCTTCCAGAGGGTTTCCCACCCCTCACCAGCACCTCCTTCTTCCCCAGGGACACATGCTGGCCCTCTCCAGAGGAGGGGAAATGGGAAGCAGTGACTGAGCAGAGGCATGACGGAGCTGGGAACGGCGTCTCCCTCAGAGCAGAAGCTCTCTCTGCATTGGGGGTTCCCACTCCCTGCACACACTGGGAGCACTGAGATGGGGAATCTTAACACAGCTAACTCCAGGCAGCACCAGTGACAAACTAGAATCACACGGTTAAGGTTGGAAAAGCCCTCTAAGGTCAGCAACGCCAACCATCAATCCAACACCACCACATTTACAACTGAACCATGTCCTCAAGTGCCACATCCACAATTTTTTAACATTTCCAGGGATGAAATTGCAACTAATGAGCCCCACATTTGTCCAAGGACAGGACTATCCCAGAGACTCCCAAGTCCTGGTGGACTGCAGCATTCCACTACCCCATCCACAGCCCAGGAGCCAATTTGCCCCCGTCAGGAGCATTGGGAAGGGCAGTTGGAAGGGCAGGGAACCCCTTCAAACCTGGCACAGAACATGAGGGAAGGCAGCCTTGGCACAGGAAAGCCCTGTCATGCCCCTCATACCACCCTGACATGCCCTTTGCCGTTGTTTTCAGGACATGGCACTTCCCGAGTGGCAGCGCTGGCAGCAGAGCCTGCTGTGCCCAGTAATGTCAGCATCCTAGAGGGCTGTGGGATGGGGCAGGGAGGACTCCATGTGCCACCACTTCCCTTCCTGGCAAGCTTGACCCCATGGCAGCAGCTCCATCTCCAAACTCTCATCTGCCAGACCTCGTCAGGGAGAACCCTCGGTGGGTCTGGGAGAGGAGAGGGCCCAGCAGGCACAGGGAGCCACGGGACAGCTCATGGCCCTGGGAGTGAGGGAGACACAAAGCTCCCACTCCAGCCACCTGCACATGGAGCTGCCCAGGAGTGCCCAGAGGACGGACACCACTCACTGCATGCCAGAGCCCAGCCACGAGCTTCCCTCCAGCACTTCCAGCCTCGTTTTCCATGTGGGATATGTGCTTCCCGTGCACAGCCAGCTTCCCTGGGGCAGAAAGGCAGATCACAGCAGTGATGCCTCCGTGGCACGGATATTGTCGCGGTGCCCAGGCCCACAGGAAGACGCTTTTCCAGTAGGAAGCTCCCTCCAGCATTGCCCATGCTCAGCAGGACAGGGCAGCCGCCGCTTTCAAGTAGGTGAAGGGGCCACAGGTAGAATCTGCTCATGCAGCAGAGAGAGGCAGAGGGAAGATTGATTTTCATTAGCTAGGCTGACCTTGAGGAGCAGGGAAAAGCAAAGGCAACTTACTTTGACTGTTCAAGCAAGATCTCTCCCATCCCCCTCTCTGGAAAGAAAAGGCAACGGATCTGCTCAGATGTGAGGATTTCCCCCCTCCATGCAATTCCCCGTGTGGGGAGATGCAGACAGTGAGGAGTCGCTCACCCAGGACACCCACAGGTGATTTGGGTACCCTTTTCTTTCACAGCAGTACCAAGGGGAATTAGGAGGGCACAACCGACCTGGGGAAGGTTTGTGAGCACCCTGCCGGGATGGGAACAGGCCAGAGGCAAAGCTCTTGTGGTTGTCACCTGCTGCCACCGAGCTCCTCACCCACCTAAGAGGGTCTTACTAAAGCACAGGCTGGGGACCTGAAGCCCCAGTGCCCCCCTGAAGAGGGATGGCCCATCTCAGCCTGCAACCAGGACTGTGCAGAGGACAGCCAGGAGCAGCCTGGGTGCATTCCCACATCCCCCATGACGCCGACACTGTCGGAATGGGATCATTCAGGGAACGATGCTGGTTCCACCTGGGAGCAGCTGCTCACACCCGGGTGTCCACCCCCACTCATCTGGGCTCAGTGCTTGGTCATTCAGACTTGGCCAGTGAGGTGACCCCTGTGAGGGTCCGGGGGGGCTTGACCCACAGGGAGCCCCAATGGAGCCGATGGGGCTGGCAGATAAAGGGCAGCCAAAGGGCTGGCCCAGTACAGGTAACCCAATTCCTCTGAAGACCTGGAGCTCAGGAGGAATGAGGAGATCCCTGAGCCAGGCTGAGGTGGCAGGGACAACATGAGGAGGAATCGAGCCCAGCGGACATAGCCAGAGAGGAGCTGGCCATAGGCTATGCCGGACACTCTGGATCTGGGGGCAGGGCTCAGACACAGCATCTTGAGAAAGATCTTGGGAGCACACCCAGCACTCCAGAGCTGTGGTTCCCAGGTGCAGGGATCAGACAAGGACCTGGACTCACTGGCTGAGGGGACATAAATGTCCCTGTGGGAACCAAGGGGAACTGAATAGAATATCTGTGGGTCTTCCAGAGGGACTGAATGACCGAAGCTAGGACCCCGCTTCTTCCTCCTCCTCCCCCATCCCGGAATAGCCCAGTGCCCCCCACTCCGTCCCAGACGTCCCTGCTCCAGCCTGATTCCAGGGCTGCAATCCGTCCATATCCCAGCCCCACTGAGCTGAGCATCCCCGGGGCTCTGCTGCACCGCCACCTGCCTGCCTGCCTGCCTGGGGGGCCTGGGTAGCGTCCCCCCAGCCTCCCCCTCCTTCTCACACCCTGCCTGCCAGGCGGGCATGCCAGCCCCGGAAACCGGGCCAGCTTTATGACCACCACCAGCCCCAAACATAAAGTTCGTGTGATAATGGGCCAGAGGAGGGATCGTAAAAGCAAATGATTTACAGGCTGGAGGTGGCTGCTAGCAGAGGGCAAGCGGCTCAGGGCGCCAGGTAGGAGAAAAGGGACCCCCTCACCCTGTCTGGGTGCCGCGGAGAGGAGCGGGGTGCTGGGGTGCGGGGGGAGGCTGAGCCCCTGGCCCCACTCAGCGCGCAGCCCACGCGGGGCTCGCACCCGGCGCGGTCCCGCGGCCCCTCCGCGCACACGCAGCCCTCGCGTCCCTGGGATTCCCGGGCACCGCCGCGCCCGCAGCCCGCTCGTGTGCGGGACAACCGACAGGACAACCCACGCGTGACTCGGACCCACACGCGGCCCCAGCCCCACTACGCGCACCTCACGCGTGTGCANCTGGCCCAGTACAGGTAACCCAATTCCTCTGAAGACCTGGAGCTCAGGAGGAATGAGGAGATCCCTGAGCCAGGCTGAGGTGGCAGGGACAACATGAGGAGGAATCGAGCCCAGCGGACATAGCCAGAGAGGAGCTGGCCATAGGCTATGCCGGACACTCTGGATCTGGGGGCAGGGCTCAGACACAGCATCTTGAGAAAGATCTTGGGAGCACACCCAGCACTCCAGAGCTGTGGTTCCCAGGTGCAGGGATCAGACAAGGACCTGGACTCACTGGCTGAGGGGACATAAATGTCCCTGTGGGAACCAAGGGGAACTGAATAGAATATCTGTGGGTCTTCCAGAGGGACTGAATGACCGAAGCTAGGACCCCGCTTCTTCCTCCTCCTCCCCCATCCCGGAATAGCCCAGTGCCCCCCACTCCGTCCCAGACGTCCCTGCTCCAGCCTGATTCCAGGGCTGCAATCCGTCCATATCCCAGCCCCACTGAGCTGAGCATCCCCGGGGCTCTGCTGCACCGCCACCTGCCTGCCTGCCTGCCTGGGGGGCCTGGGTAGCGTCCCCCCAGCCTCCCCCTCCTTCTCACACCCTGCCTGCCAGGCGGGCATGCCAGCCCCGGAAACCGGGCCAGCTTTATGACCACCACCAGCCCCAAACATAAAGTTCGTGTGATAATGGGCCAGAGGAGGGATCGTAAAAGCAAATGATTTACAGGCTGGAGGTGGCTGCTAGCAGAGGGCAAGCGGCTCAGGGCGCCAGGTAGGAGAAAAGGGACCCCCTCACCCTGTCTGGGTGCCGCGGAGAGGAGCGGGGTGCTGGGGTGCGGGGGGAGGCTGAGCCCCTGGCCCCACTCAGCGCGCAGCCCACGCGGGGCTCGCACCCGGCGCGGTCCCGCGGCCCCTCCGCGCACACGCAGCCCTCGCGTCCCTGGGATTCCCGGGCACCGCCGCGCCCGCAGCCCGCTCGTGTGCGGGACAACCGACAGGACAACCCACGCGTGACTCGGACCCACACGCGGCCCCAGCCCCACTACGCGCACCTCACGCGTGTGCAGGACCCCAACCCCCGCCGCACGGAACCGCAGCTTCCTTGCACAGCCCGTGCGCATCCAGGGACCCGCGTCCCTTCAGGAACAGCCCACGCGTGCCCAGGACCCCCGCCCGCTGGGCCCACGCGTGTCCCCCCGCCGCGTTCCGCCGCCGTCCCGCAGCCCACGCGTGTCCGCGCCGGGCGGACTCACCCCGCAGCCGCCGCCGCCGGTCCATCCGCCCGCGGAGCCCGAGCGCGGCGGGGGCAGNACCTGGCGCTGCCCGGGAGCATCGCGCTCCCCCTCGCTCTGCGCTGCCTTCCCGGAGCTCTTAACGCTTTACCCAAGTGGCGTCATCCCGCTGAAATGGACTCGGCCCATTAGCGGCTCCGCAGAGCCCCGCAGCGCTCCCCAGGCGCCGCTGCCGCCCGGCCCCTCCGCGGGATGCTCAGCCGCTATTTAAACGTTTCCGTCTGCCCCGGGCTCCGTGTACCTCCCTGCGCCCCCTGGGATGGCCTTCCCGCACCCCGGGCCGGTGTTCCCCCTGCCCCCACCGGGACAGCCCCTCCGGGGACACAGCAGTGTCACGGGATGGGTCGGGGTCAGTGTGACACCACGGGCAGGTCTTGTCGGGTTGGGCCACAAAGGGCCGGGAGGGACTCAGGATCCCTCACCATGGGTTTGATGCGTAAATCGCCCTGAAATGGGCACAGTCGCTTCACAGAATCATGGAAAAGGTGGGAAGAGACCTCTAAGGTCATCGAGTCCAACCTTCTCCTACCTCACCTCTTCCTAGGAGGCTGTCCCTGGTGCCATCCACCTCCAACACTTCCCACAAGTCCAAACTCACACCTGTATTAGCTCCTGTAGAGACTTGTAGACACTTGGCAGAGAGGCTGGAAAGCAGCTTTTCCACACTGAGACCCACAGAACCAGCCCACACACACCCCACTCTCTCAGAAACAAAAAGCTTGGACTCAAGGTCCAAGCAGGACCTGGATCTTCCATCCCAGAGGTTTTCCAAAGTCACTGCATGCTCTGTCCTTCCTGCTTTCCTGCCCGTGGCTCAGGAGCACCAGCGGTCCTTGTGACACCCCTCAGCCCCATTTATAAGTAAAGTGGACCTGGCTTGACAGTCCCAAAGACACAAAGCCACCCTGATGACACTGGACATCACCTGTGGAGCCCAGCAGAGCCCCCACCCTCCCTCCATTCCCCTCGACACTTCCAGGGTGGTCACCCGTCTTTTCTGGGAGTGCTCACCAGATGAGCAAAGTGACACCCTCAGCTCGGGGTGGGCTCAGAATCTGTCTCAGACATGTGAAGATGAAACCACCAAGCCCTCAGCCCCCCCCAGCCAGGTGCCCAGCAGCACAGGACCCCCTCGGGGCAGGCAGGTCCCCAGGCTGGATGGCAAACACAGAGTCTGAGTGTGTGAGAGCAGGATGGGGACAGAGGGGAAGAGAAGGACCTGGAATAAGAGTGATAAATCCAGCTCTGCTACTTGTGGCTGTAACAGATGGGGACAAACTGGGGTGATCCAAACGACCTCAGGGGCTCCCTCCCAGCTGATGCCCACGGAAGCACTGGAATCCCTCCAGCTGGGGCCAGTGACTCCACTCTCCCACAGGGTGCCGAGCTGAACCTTTGCAGTCTCATTTTTAGGCATTTCTAGGCTGAGGGTTTCTCCATCTCCATGGGATCCCACCAGGGATGCTTCTCCGGGAGTTCCTCCAAGAAGAACGAATCCCTGACAGCATCTCTCAGCCTCGGCTCCAGCTCAGAGCCTTCAGGCTGAATCCCTCTGCGCTCCTACCAGCCCCTCCTCTTCTCCCCATCACTCTCAGCTCCGTCTTTAAAGGCACAGAAAGGATCCGAGTTGCCCAATTCCCAGCCAACTGGCTGAGAGCACCTGACTCCCAGGAGCACGTGTGATGTCCTCCCTTTCTCCCAGCCCAAATCTGTCACTCCCACCTTGAGGTGTCGGTGATTCAGGCTTCTCTCGGTGGCTCACAGCATCCCAGCGCAGCCTGCGTCGTGCTCAGCCGACGCCACTTTATTCCTCACTCACTGCCGAGGGAGGGCCAAAAAGGCATGAATGCAGAGCTCCCGGGAGGAGTGGGAGGGTGGGAAGTGCAGGGAGAATAGCAGCCTCCCAGTGAGTTATTGACCACGGCACTGCTGGAGCGGAGGGCTGGGAACCCAAGTGCGCTTGCAAAGCAGGAAAGTTTAGAACCTCCCCCAAAGGAAAGGTCTGGGATGGAGCCCCCCTGCTTAGGAGGGGTTTTGGCTGTTGGGAGAAAGATGTGGTTCCTCCTGATGAGCCGTGGCAGAGGGAGGTGTGAGACTTGTGTAGGTTTCTGGCCATCTCTCCCCATGTGGGGTGTGTGGGAGCAGGGCCTGAACAGCCCTCCCACAGTCCCCACTGTGCCCCACACTCTGCACAGCCCCTGCCTGCACCCCACCCCAGCTCCTCAGCTCACCTTTGGGGTTGGTCCCACTCCTCATCCCAGTGGAAATCCACCACCTTTAAGGCCTCGGACACTGCTGGGGTCCTGCCCAAAGGGATGGGGAGAAGCAGCTCCTGGCTGTCCCATTTGAGTCTCTCAGTGTATGTCCTGCCTGGGCAGCTGAGAGCAGCAAGATGCCAACATCAAGATGGACATCCCGGGGTTCCCAACTCCAGCTGGAATTGGGAACTCTGAGCTGAGCCTGCTCAGCAGGGCCCCAGCTCCTGTTGCAGACCCCTGCATTTGGAGAACCCCCATCCCCACCAATCCTCAGAGATCATCAGCAATGATGATTTGCTCTTCCTGTTCCCCCTACACATCCCAAACACTCCCAAAAACGTGGGGAGTCACTCACTTTTTATTTCCCTTCCCAAAAAGTGGTTCTCTACATCCACACCTTGGTCACACATCCCAAGGAGCTCGATCTGAAGCCTGGAGAAGTTACTTGGGATTTTAAAACAATCAGGAGAACTCAGCACCATTTTTCACACAGATTTTCCAGCTGCCTCTGAGCCTGACCAGCTCCAGCCCTTGCTGTGCCCACAGTCAGACAACTCATCCTTGGGAATGACCCCTGGAGTGGGCAGGAGATCAGGATATCCCAGAGAAAGGCTGAAGCTGCCTGATCTCTCCTTCTGCTGTTTGCCAACCTGGGGCTCAAGGGGAGGGTAATTCACCTCCAGTTAAAGATGATGCAGGGGAGGGAGGAAAAAAAGAGAGAGGAGAAAAAGAACACGCGATTCCCCTGATTCAATCAGCCAGAAACAAGGAGGTGCTGGTGCCCTCTAATTTGGAGATTCACAGATTTTAGGGCCAGAAGGGACCATGATGCTCATCTAGCCTGACAGTCTGTATTATGTAAAAGCTGCTTGAAGCCAGACAGTGCCACGAGCTTTTCAGAAGCAACAGCCAGTACTGGGGAACTTATTAAAGGACTGTGATTCTCCTGAGGTGGGGACATGTGGCTCCCAGCATGCTAGGAGAGGAGGAGGCCAGCTACACCCACCTGGCTGGGCTTTGGCTGAACAGACGGCAGCGCTGGGGGAGAGGAAGCACCATTTCCCTTCCCTGTCATGCAGCTCCATCTCACAGAAAGAGGGATAAGCAAGGAAAAAACCAATCCCTTCCTTGTGTTTTCCTTTTGAGTGTTCCCTAGTCCCTGGAAAGAAAACAGGGACGTGGGCCCTGAGACGTTTCTTGCTCACTTTGGGGTCAAACCCCACAGTTTGCAGTGTAGCCATGGGAGCCGAGCCTGCCTCTCCAGGAGCCAGATCTGGAGCTCTGAGCTCAGCCTGCAGCAGCTCCAGGTGTAGTCATTGACTGCAATGAGAGTTTCCCTCTGAAGATGGAGCCAGGCAGCATAAAACATCAATAAAGCGCTTAGGATGCATCCCGTAATGAGCTGAGATTGTAACACGCTGCCAGAGCCAGCCAGAGCTGCCCATTCTGTGAGGAGAGAGGAGCAGGTTCTGCTGGGGAAGTATTAAGTGGGTCCTGCTGACTCATTGATGAAGACGGTGCCGGCCCCATGCCGAGGAGGAGCAGCATCTCCAAGGGCTCTCCAGCACCCAGAGTGAGCAGGAATCAGCACCTCACCCCAGCCAAGGGGGACAGCAGGACAGGGTAGTGATTTCCCATGGCATGATTTCCCATGGCATGACTTTCCAGGTCTCGTTGTGCACAGTGAGCACTGAGTGTTGGCTGTCCCTGTGCATCGTCACCCTGAGGGCGAGGAGGCCCTGGCACAGGGTGCCCAAAGAAGCTGTGGCTGTCCCTGGATCCCTGAAAGTGTCCCAGGCCAGCTTGGACAGGGCTTGGAGCAAGCCCTGGGATAGTGGAAGGTGTCCCTGCAGGGGTTCGAAACTAGGAGATCTTTAATGCGCCTGCCAACTCAAATCATTCCATGATTCCATGATCCGTGGGCTCCCCACACTTCCACAGCAGCTCTTCTTCTACAGAACACATTTGTCCTGATGAGGTCCCTGCCCCTCTCCCAACAGAGAACACAGATGTGACTCCAGAAGTGTTGGCTCCAAAGGTGAGACCCCAACCTTGAGCTCCTGGGGAACCCGACCCGGGTGAGTGAGGAGACACTGGGATATAAAGGGATGTGTGATACAGGCATTTCCTTGCTGGGAAATTGTTAACTCTAACTTCCAGCGTCCTGGGAAATGTCTGGGCACTGTTGTGCCTGTGGTACAGCTCTGGAGCTGGATCCTGCCCAAACCCTGCTGCTACCTTCCCATTGGGGAATCAAGTGACAAAGGCCTTGCACCCTCCAGACCCTGAATGTCCCCAGAAAGCCCTTGGAGCACTGGTTCCTTTGCCAAGTCACATCCCGCCTTTGCAAGACACGTTTCTCACCCAACCTGTGCCTTTGTGGCACCTTCACCCTTGCCCTGATGGGGACGTGATGCTCCCGTAGTGTCTTTTCTGTCCCCAGGCCCTCAGGCCCATCTCTCTCCCTGGATTCTCTGCCCTGTGCTCCCCGTGATGCTCCTCAGGCAGTCCCTGATCATTGCTGGGAGCAGTCACCACCCAGTGTTCCAAGTGTTCTTCAGGCTCTCCAGTTACCCCAGACCGAACTCCACTACAGGTACCATGTGCACCAGGTATCCCACACACACCAGGGATCCCACTTACACCAGGTATCCCACAAGTAGCAGGTATCCCATGTACTCCAGGTATCCCATGTACTCCAGGTATCCCATGTACTCCAGGTATCCCGTGTATACCAGGCCATCCCAAGTACACCAAGCATCCCTCGTACACCAGGATCCCTCCTGCTGGTGCTCCAGGCTGCTCAGGTCTCCCCAGACCAGCTGACCCATCCACTCTGCAGCTCTCCCAACCCTTGCTCTCTCCCGAGCCTGCACATCAGTCCTGAGCATCCTCCCTCACCTGGGCACCACCGTTCCCGCTCCCACACTCCATGGAGCAAACCCCTACTCCTCAGGGATGGATGGGAGGGGCTAGGGGGAGGCAGCTCCCCCCAAATTCTGTGCCTTCGGCACTTTGAGTCCCCGTTTCAATGTCACTTTAACTCCAGTGCGCGTATGCTGGGGACCAGGGCTCCGTATTAAATTGCCAAGCTGGTCACATGCTGCTGGGATTTGGCTGTAGCTAAGCAGCACCGCCCCCGCAGTCACTTTTTTGGCTGGTGACTCCTCTGCTCGGCGTAAGGCAGAGCTGGCAAAAAATAGGAGAAACCGGAGGGGGAAGGAAAAAAATTAATAAATAAATAAGAGAAAACCAGGCGAGTCATTGTGAATGTCAGGAGCTCCTCAGCTGCGGGTGTGACAGCGATCCTCCCCCTCCAAACTCGCTCCGTGTGAGAGCCAAAGAGAGGATTTCATTAGGATCTGGTAGCAGGCTATTTTCAGAGCTGACATCCTACCCACGGCTAAAAATAGACAGTCCCCTCCACGCAAACCAGGGTTTCTGTTCTTTCAAACTTTAATAAACCCCAGTGAGGCTCAGACCTTCCCTTCTCCCCACACTTTGCTCCTTTCCTTGCTCTGTTCCTTTCCACCATTCCTTGCCTTCCTTGTTCTCCACCGCTCATTTACCAGGTGTCCTCTTTCCTCCAGTCCAGTCGCTGGTACCAGAGTGGAGATGGAGCTGTCACCGTGGCAGGGCTGGGGTCACCTCCTTCCCAAAAGCAGCATCCTGTACCCAGCTCAGGCAGAGAGGGCTTGAGCCCCACGAGATGCTGCCAGGCAATGGCAAAGAGCATCCCTGTGGAGCCTGGAGCATCCCTGTGGAGCCTGGAGCACCCCTCTGGAGCCTCAGGCACCCCTCTGGAGCCTCGAGCACCCCTCTGGAGCCCAGGATGCTCCAGGGAGGGATCACCCACTGCCCCAGAGTATCACCCCCACCAAGGAAAGATGCTTCACTTTGGTGCCTGATGCTCACAGGGAGATGATCCCAGGATCATTCCAGGATCATGGAAAGGATCCCAGGGCCCATGGCTGGGCTGGGCTCAGGGGGTCCCAGCATGAAATTGTCCCACCTGTAGAGAGCAGCTCCATCACCTGACCACAGTCACCTCTAAGAGGGCTCTCCTGAAAATCCTGCCTAGCCTAAAAATCAGGTCCCTAAAACCCTGTCCCGTCTCTCCCTCCCTCCCTAGGGCCCACAGAGCCACTGCAGCCACTGCTGCTGCTGCCCCCCTCCCTGAGGGACTGCTCACAATTCCCTCCCTTCATTAGCACGGCCACCTCCAAGGCAGGTACAGGTATTTATAGCCAGCACCTACCCCCTCCTCCAGGCTCCGTTACAGACAACACACATTTAACTCTTTCCCAGGCTCTGCTTGACACCAGCCAAGCCTGGTGATTTAAAAATCCCACAGCTTGGAATAACCAACCTCTGCAGAGACCTGCTGCACTCTGTGAATGCATCCTCCCCATCACAGCCTCAAATCTCCCACCTCTCCCTGGTCCCAGCCCCAAATCTCCCACCTTTCCCTGGTCCCAGTCCTAAATCTCTTGCCTCTCCCTGGTCCCAGTCCTAAATCACCCCTCTCAGGTCCAAACACAAAATATCTCATCTCTCCCTGGTCTCAGCCCCAAATCTCCCACCTTTCCCCAGCCCAAGCCCCAAATGTCTCATCTCTCCCTGGTCCCAATCCCAAATCTTCTGCTTCTCCCTGCAACCCAGCACAGCACAGCCTCAGCAAAGGCTGTGGCCAGTTGATCTCAGGCTGGAGCAGATTCATCAGGAGACACCTCCTCTGCTCATCCCATTTCCCAAAGCAGCAGGGACCAGATCCGTCCCCGTCAGCTCGGAGAATCCCCGGGGAGCCCGGCATCCAGGACCCCGGGAGAGCGGGTGGGCACAGCCGGGCACAGCACGGGAACATCCAAGAGGATGGGGACTGGTGCCATGGGCTCATCCCAGCGCTCCGCTCGCCTTCTCCCGCGCCGGGGCCCTCCGGAGCCCTGGCTGCCGGCCAGCCAGCCATTTCCTGGTAATCTAATAGCTGCAGCAGATGAACTGAAAATGCATTTCCTGCCACCGTGCTGTAAATTTTTATTAATGTAAGGAGAGAAGGCAGCGCTGGCTCCCAGCACCCAGGGCCGCGGCAGGCGGAGCCCGGGGGGGCTCGGCGGAGCCGCCGGGGGCTGCGGGGACAGCAGCGGTGCCCTGGTGATGCTACGGGAACGCGGGCAAACAGGGAAACTGAGGCACGGGCAAGGGAAGAGCCTTGTGTGGAAGGAAAATCGGGCAGCGGGCCCCCAGCTGCCCCCTCGGGGTGACAGACCAGGTTTGCACCTGGGACACCGCGGACTTGTGTCCTTGAAGCCCTGATTCGGGAGCACTGATGCTGAGGGCCCTTGTCCCTCGTGGTTGTCCCCTCGGGGAGGATCCTGACAGTAGAGGCAGCCTGGAGTGATGGATGGAGGCAGGGAGAGAGAGGCCGGAGTGCCCTGGCAGATGAGCACCACAGCAGCAGACCTGCCACACATCCCTGCCCACATCCACACGGCAGCTCATCCACCTCCTGCCTGGCTCCGTGGCCTGGGCTGACCTTCCTGGCTGGCAAAGCCACATCCCAGCTAAAATGCTCCGTTAAGGACAAGGAACAGCCTGGACCAGCCAGTAAATAGTGACCACGGGCCCTGGTCTGGCTTGGGAGGGAGCAGAAGCCGTGTCCACGTAGGAGCCAGGTGCCAGAGCTGGGACACGCCTGTACCCCTGTTTCTGTATCCACACATGATCCACAGCTCTCAGGGGCTTTGTGAAGGCCCCTCAGGGCCAGCAGCCAGCTCAGCCCAGCCCCCCATCCCTCCAGGGGTGACATCCTTGTCACCACGGGAGTGGCAGCCCCACGCCTGGGGACTGGAGCCGTGCTCACAGCCTCTTCCCACCCGGAGCCTACTGCCTGCACCAAGGCAGAGCTAAATTGGAAAAACACACACAATGACCTCTTGTGGAATGTAGTATGAATATTTGATAGCTCTAATGTAATCATATCCAATCGATACCGGCAGGAATATCTCCCCCACACTCCCTCAGCTCTCACTCTGCCCTGTCCCTTCCTCTCTCTCCTTCTCTCTGCCCTGCTCTCCCTTTCATTAATGCATTCTCCACTTTACATTATTTATTAACTTCCTTCCTCTTTTTTTTTTATTTAGAAAAAATAAATTAAATAACTATGGTTATCCCAGACCCTCCCGCCTCAGGCTTTCAGGCCAGGCAAAAACTTTTCTGACCTTCTGTCACCTGCTCACCTTCCTCTGATGACACAGAGGATCTGCCCCACGGCCAGGACCCCCTGACACCCCATCCCTGTCTGTTGCCCAACATCTCTCACCTCCCCATGGGTGCCTGGGAGCCCCCAGATCCCGCAGGAATTTCCACCCATTGCATGAAGATGCCCGAAGCATGGAAGGAGCTCCCTGAGGGTCTGGCAATGCCTTGGAGGTTGAGGGTCTCCAGCCAGGTCAGAGGGGGGATCTGCTCCTCTCTCCAGAGGGGCAAAGGATTCCCTGTTGCCTCCAGATGGCTCTGGAGGAGAAGGGAGAGTCAAGCCATGGTGATCCCATGCTCCAGGGTCTCACATACCCAGCTCATGCTTCCCAGGAAAAGCATCTTCCAAGACAGGCATCAGGGCTCTGTTAGAGATGGAGGGGTGACATGAGTGTCCCCTCAGCTGCCACTGCTTCCCAAAACATCATGATCCTATGCATGCTCACCAGGGATCATTCCAGGAGGCTGGAAAGAGGGTGAGGATTCACTCCTAGTGTTGGATGTAACTCCCCTCCCATTGCTGGTGTCCCAGGCAATTTGGAGGGACAGTGGGATTTCAGCGAGGAAAAGGCTTGAGAAAATCACAGGCTCCTTGGGGACACCACGTCCTGACCCACCAGGGTCCATTTGGAGGAAGCAAAGGACTCTTCATGCTCAAAGCAAGGCTGGAGTTTTCCTGCTCCCCAGCTTCCTGAGCAATCCTATGCAGAAGCTGCCTTTCCCCTCTGCTGGATCTTACCAGCCAGGGCTGCTCGGGGCACAGGGAGGGAAGAGCAACCTGTGACCCGCAGGAAAGAGGGTGCAGCGCTGGTGGGGACCTGGGGATGGGGACAGCTCTCCTGACAGCGCCCTCAGGACCCTTGGAGTGCCAGCGCTGCCATCCTCGTGTCACCACTGCCCAGCTCCCCCCATGGCCGGGTTTTGCTGTGGTTTTGTGGCCAGCCCGAGGGGAGGGGACGAGGGGAGACAGAGGGGCTGAGGCAGAGGGGGAGATGGAGAAGGTGCCGGGGGACCCCAGGGACACGGGGAAAGGCAGCAGAACCACGTGGTGGGAGAAGGTTTGGATGGAGGAGACCCTGAAGCACTTGTCTCCCACCCGGGGGGGTCTGGAGGTTTCCCCCTGAGGACGCAGCCCCCTCCTCCCGCCCCGGAGAGCCCTGGCTGCTGCTGGAGCCACACGGAACCCGGAGACTCTGCCTAATGCCGCTCACTTTTTGACCCTGAGGAGCCGGGGGCGGCGGAGAGGGAGAGGAGGAAGTGTAGGGAAAGAGCTCCAATTAGCAGCACCGAGGCCATGTTTTATCCTCTGGAATGGTCCCGGGCCGGTGGGCAGAGAGCCAGGGCAGGGCTGGGGAGCACCTGGGCCAGCAAAGAGCTCCAGGACCCCCCGCAGCATCCCTGCTTGCCCCCAGGAAATCCAGCACAGCCCACCAGTGCCCACCACCCTCCTCCACAGGGCTGTCAAGCACATGGGGTTGGGAGAAGGGAGCCAGAGCTGTGAGCTTCCCAAGCGGTTGCTGAGACCATGGAAAGGGACAGGGACCTCATGCAGAAGGGTGGGCATAGAGATATCTTCCTCCTCAGCCATGTGCACTCCTCTCAGCAGACCCAGATGCCCACACCTGTGCTCCAGATCACTGAAGCAATTCCCGTTCCCAAAGCACTGAGATGCTGGAAGAGGTGAAGGAATTTGCTGTGATTCCTGGAAAAAGGTGTTCTGTAGCACAGATAGAAGAGTTGCTGGGATGTGGGACTCCAGGGAAGAGGTTTGGGAGCCACTCACATTTGTCTTGGCTGGGAGAAGTTGGAGTCTCCTGCACAAGGACCATCACCTGAGGGGTGGGGAGGGACACTGACATTCCTTCCTGTCCTCCCCTGAAGAGGGGACACCTGAAGCAGGTCCCCAGGGCCCCTCACTGCTGCAAAGACCAAGGAGAGTGAAAGGCTCCATTCCAATGGACAGATGGCCCCATTGCCTTCCTGCTCCAGCATTTCACACCACACCTCCCCTCTGGTACCTCCCACATCTTCATTTACCCTTCACATCTCCCAGGGACTCATCTCCTGAGCCCACTCAAATGTTTCTCCCAACCCAGGGATGCTGGGGAATCAGGGGGTCTCACCTTCCCTGGAGTCACCCCAATATCCCAGGGAAGATGCTCTTTGCAGAGGAGCCTCAGAAGCTTCCTGAGCTGATCCCACCCCCATCGACCCTTGGCTTGAACCACATCCCTGTCCCCTGATCAGGAGCAGGGAATACAAAGCTCCCAGCTCCCCCACCCACAGCACATACTCCACACCCCACAAATGCTTCTCTCTTCTGGGACATCTTCCAGCTTGGAGGAAGGAGAGACTTTCGAAGCTAATGGCTCATGGCAGGAGCCGTGGGATAAGCTCCTGACATTGCTCAGAGCAGCGAGCACCCTCTCCTCCCCTGCGTGAGGTCTGTGACAGCCTCAGACATCACTGGGTGCGGCCACCACAGGTGGAACATGCCTGGATGGAGAAGGTGAAGTTCCACGAACAGAGCACAGCCCACACCTGAGCTCGGATCCATGCAGTTTCTGCCTCTCCATGGTCCCACAGGCAGGCTGAACTGTGGCTCCCAGCCACCTGGGTGAGGAGTTTGGAGGTGACACCAGGGCAGGTGGAGGGAATCTGTATGGCAAGGAGACATTTTCCTTGTGGAAGTCCCACCAAGCACAGTCCCCTGAGCTGGTGACAAAGGTGGGAGCAGAGGGAGCAGAGGCAGCTGGCAGAGGTGGCCCCCAGGCCAACATAATTGGACAGAAACCGTGACATAAGGCCAGGGGAAGTGTGGTCCTGGCCTTTCCCAGGCTCTGCCGTGCTCCACGCTCCACTTCCCTGCCAGTTTATCAGCCACTGGAGTGCAACCAAGGGAACATCAGCCAGGACAGAACAAACAAACATCCGAATTTCGACTTCCTTCCTTCCTTTGAATAACCAAAAAAAAAAAAAAAAAAAAAAAAAAACAACCCCCCACAAAAAAAAAAAAAAAAAAAAAAAAAAAAAAAAAACAAACAACCCCACACAAAAAAAATAAAAAATAAAAAAACAGAGAGAGAGATGGGGAATTCAATTAAATTTAAAAAGACTGAAACAAGTCAAATAAATAAGCATTTGTGTTTCCGTGGGGACGTGATGCATTCCTGGGGGCGGGAGCTTGGCCTTGGGGAGAAGCAATGCTGCAGCAGCAAAGCCAGTGATGCCACAGGCGGCCCCACGTGCAGCCCACCACTGCGCCCAAGGGATCAGCATGAGTCCCTTGGCTCTGATAGCCCTTGGATCAGCAGAAGTTCTCCCTGGACTCCCAGGTCCCCAGCACAGAGCCATGGCTCACCAGGAACTCACAGCCTGTTCGGAGGGGACGTCCTGGTTGGGAGAGGTTGTTTTTCTGTTTCATTCCAACAGCAAAGGTAGGTCAGGACCAGCCACCTAGAGTTCTAGTCAATGTACCACCATGTTGGGTTGGGTGTCATGGTTTAACATAACTTGTTTTTTAGTTAAAGAGAAAATCCATCAGTTACGGAAGTGATTCTCTGTGAGGATTGCTGACAGCTTCCTCTGGACCCAACACAACCAATCAGTTGGTTAGTTTTGAATATTGACATCTTCTTAAACTGCTTAAGAAAGCTGGACATGCCTCTGTGAAATCACATTTAAAAACTAACAAACTCTGGGAAAAGCTCTCTTGCTTCCAGCCTTTGAACAGGTAACTGGACACTGGCCAGGCCAGGCCCCACTCCCCACATGGCCCGTGGCAGAGATATCCATCACCTTCCACAGGCCCAGGCGAGACATTAACTCTTTTAGTGCACAGATGAAACCTACAGACTTCAATCCTCTCTCAAGTAAGAGGAAAAGAAAGGGTGAAGACATGTAAAGAAAACAACATGGAGACCCTGAGGTCAGTAAAGGAGTCAAATCCCAGATGAGAGAAGAATGAGAAGATGCCTTAGTCTTGGGCTGAAATTCTCATGTAAAGCTATGAAGATATAATTGATACATCAGACTCTTTTTTTCCCTGTAACTCATGGAATGTGTTGGGGGGATGTAGTGTTCTAACCAAAGCCATGAACAGAGGCACCAGTGTTAAAGCAAGCAGATGTTGAAGTAGCTGTGATCTGAAGAGAAGCTTGAACAGAGAGAAATGAGAGATGAAAAACCTTGCCCCAGGAATGGAAGAAGAAAACCTCTGTTCCCAGAGCTAAAAGAAGAGAACTTTTGTTTCTATACTAGAACAGCTCGTCCTTAAAATTGCACCCCAATAAGCTGAAATGACCCATGGTGGTAATTGTGGGAAAAACTACCAAAATCGTGGGAGGGACTTCACAATTGCGGATTTCCGGGTGGCTGCTATTTGTGATAATTAAAACCACAAGAGAACTGTTTCTTGTGCAAAAGTCTCCATGGCATGGCAGGAGAAACTCCTCTCCCTAAGTGGACTGAAGAAGGATTTTTTTAAAGGTGGTAAACTGGCTGAAAATACCAAATTTGTCTCTTTACGTTGTCAGTGGGAAAAAGAAAGGCAGCTGGGGGGAGGAGAAGTGTTCTGAAGGTTTATTCTAATTTCTTAATATTTTTCTTTTATTTCTGTTAATGAAGTTTTTTCTATACCCTTAAAAATATACTAAAAAAAAAAGAAGAAAAAAAATAAAAAAGGAAAAAAAAATGAAGCTGAGTTTGAATTTTCCTGCACGTTGGTGGCTCTGGGATCTACGTGGCAAAATAACTGTATAAACTTAACAAAAGTTCGGAAGTTCAACTTAACCTGAGTTCTGGAGCAGACTGACCCATGAGGGTAACTATGCCAAGCCCAGTGTTCAGNTCCCTTGGCTCTGATAGCCCTTGGATCAGCAGAAGTTCTCCCTGGACTCCCAGGTCCCCAGCACAGAGCCATGGCTCACCAGGAACTCACAGCCTGTTCAGAGGGGACGTCCTGGTTGGGAGAGGTTGTTTTTCTGTTTCATTCCAACAGCAAAGGTAGGTCAGGACCAGCCACCTAGAGTTCTAGTCAATGTACCACCATGTTGGGTTGGGTGTCATGGTTTAACATAACTTGTTTTTTAGTTAAAGAGAAAATCCATCAGTTACGGAAGTGATTCTCTGTGAGGATTGCTGACAGCTTCCTCTGGACCCAACACAACCAATCAGTTGGTTAGTTTTGAATATTGACATCTTCTTAAACTGCTTAAGAAAGCTGGACACGCCTCTGTGAAATCACATTTAAAAACTAACAAACTCTGGGAAAAGCTCTCTTGCTTCCAGCCTTTGAACAGGTAACTGGACACTGGCCAGGCCAGGCCCCACTCCCCACATGGCCCGTGGCAGAGATATCCATCACCTTCCACAGGCCCAGGCGAGACATTAACTCTTTTAGTGCACAGATGAAACCTACAGACTTCAATCCTCTCTCAAGTAAGAGGAAAAGAAAGGGTGAAGACATGTAAAGAAAACAACATGGAGACCCTGAGGTCAGTAAAGGAGTCAAATCCCAGATGAGAGAAGAATGAGAAGATGCCTTAGTCTTGGGCTGAAATTCTCATGTAAAGCTATGAAGATATAATTGATACATCAGACTCTTTTTTTCCCTGTAACTCATGGAATGTGTTGGGGGGATGTAGTGTTCTAACCAAAGCCATGAACAGAGGCACCAGTGTTAAAGCAAGCAGATGTTGAAGTAGCTGTGATCTGAAGAGAAGCTTGAACAGAGAGAAATGAGAGATGAAAAACCTTGCCCCAGGAATGGAAGAAGAAAACCTCTGTTCCCAGAGCTAAAAGAAGAGAACTTTTGTTTCTATACTAGAACAGCTCGTCCTTAAAATTGCACCCCAATAAGCTGAAATGACCCATGGTGGTAATTGTGGGAAAAACTACCAAAATCGTGGGAGGGACTTCACAATTGCAGATTTCCGGGTGGCTGCTATTTGTGATAATTAAAACCACAAGAGAACTGTTTCTTGTGCAAAAGTCTCCATGGCATGGCAGGAGAAACTCCTCTCCCTAAGTGGACTGAAGAAGGATTTTTTTAAAGGTGGTAAACTGGCTGAAAATACCAAATTTGTCTCTTTACGTTGTCAGTGGGAAAAAGATTGTGGGAAAAACTACCAAAATCGTGGGAGGGACTTCACAATTGCGGATTTCCGGGTGGCTGCTATTTGTGATAATTAAAACCACAAGAGAACTGTTTCTTGTGCAAAAGTCTCCATGGCATGGCAGGAGAAACTCCTCTCCCTAAGTGGACTGAAGAAGGATTTTTTTAAAGGTGGTAAACTGGCTGAAAATACCAAATTTGTCTCTTTACGTTGTCAGTGGGAAAAAGAAAGGCAGCTGGGGGGAGGAGAAGTGTTCTGAAGGTTTATTCTAATTTCTTAATATTTTTCTTTTATTTCTGTTAATGAAGTTTTCTTTATACCCTTAAAAATATACTAAAAAAAAAAGAAGAAAAAAAATAAAAAAGGAAAAAAAAATGAAGCTGAGTTTGAATTTTCCTGCACGTTGGTGGCTCTGGGATCTACGTGGCAAAATAACTGTATAAACTTAACAAAAGTTCGGAAGTTCAACTTAACCTGAGTTCTGGAGCAGACTGACCCATGAGGGTAACTATGCCAAGCCCAGTGTTCAGCAGATTTTCACCTGAGATTTAGGACACCTGAAGACTTGGGAACTGCTCTGAGAGGTCAAAGCATTTGGCATAGAACAGAAGTCTGTTAGAAAACAAACAAGAAACAGGTGTCTGGAGACATCCAGAGAGCTGGAGGCTCTGGCT